>CAJUYI010003645.1:0-22086 GCA_910591695.1 Galerucella pusilla | reverse complement strand
CTTTTAAGTTCTGGAATTTCAAATTATAGTTTTAAACACTTCCAAGTCATTTTTATTAGTCATTTGACTATCGATAATATATTATGAACAAATGTGCCAAACAAATTGTGAAAGATACTGATATAGGTAACTAATCTATAAACAATTCAATAACTTTATTTAAAAATACATTGACATGTAATTGAGTCATAAATATATAATAATATAATATATAATAAATAGAATAAATAAAATGAATCAAATGAATGAAGTCAACAAAATAAATGAAATTAATGAAATAAATAAGATGAATGAAATAAATAAGATAAGTGAAATAAATAAAATTAATAAAATGAAAAAAATTGATGAAATAAATGAAATAGATATTATAAATAAAATGAATGGAATAGATATTATAAATGAAATAAATAAAATAAATGGAATGAATGGTGTGAATCAAATAAATAAATATTATGTAATGAAGCAAGATTGGACTTCAAGTTTCATTACTTGTTTCTAGTGGATCCACGTTTTGTACCGTTAATGTGTTAACATTAATATTGGCCTCTGTTATTGCTAGTGTATCTTGACCAGCATGTGTTTCACTTTCTGTAGATATGTTCATTTGATTCACTGTTAGAAGATTTGTAGTACTTATTTCTGAAAATTCACACTTTCTGCCATAGCTTCCTTCCCGACATAAACACCTGTAACTTCCATCATCATTGGACAAAGAAATGCACTTTGAGCCGTTTCTACAAGTCTCTGGATTTTTTTCACAGTAATTTAGTTCTGGAACACAATACTTTAAAATTGCAAATATCACAAGTTTTCAACATTATCCAAACTAGGTTAAATCGTGGAAGGAATAATTGGAGCTGTTTGCGGGATATGCTCAACACTGTCCGAATTTTATTCGATAGAGCAAGTGTATCAATATAGGTAAGGTTCAGTTACAAAACTTTGATAAATACAATAATAATTATTCTAAAATAAATATTTTATAAACAATGGTTTGCTAAATGCCCGTCACTGATCGGTACTTCCTCCTTTGATGCTTTGATATATTGTTATGATTATACAGAAAACACCTACTTATATCTGAACGTGTTTGTTACCATGGAATTCATTTGGGCCAACGGTAGGTATACAATTTTTCGCAGTTTGCACTTCATTTGTAGACCTCAACTCATACTCATACTCTTGAAGTACTTACGTCCATACCACTGATATCAATCAAAAGATCGATATAGCTCATATATTTTTTTTATACCTATGTCTGAATAAATAATCTGCGATTGATTAAATTAACTTTTCTATCGACATTGTTTCTAGGACGCTGATTTAATTATTTCTCTATATACAGGGTGTTTCAAAAAAAGGTAACACCGTCTCTAGGATAGGTAAAAAACTGAAAAATAATTGGGGTTTGCTTAGTAAAATTTTTTTCTAACGCCATCCGTTTTCAAGATAAAGGGCGTTGAAGAAAATAAAAAATTACACATTTCTTACGATTTTGCCGAAACTACTGGCACCATTGTAATGAAATTTTATACGAATATGTTTTGGAAGCTGATATATCCCATGAATTTGTTTTTATAACTAACTCTCATAGAGGGCGCTAGTTACACGATTCATACAACGTATTATTCAACATAACTTTTTTTAGGGTAGAATTATTAGTCAAAACTCCAAGTGAACATAAACATCGTTTAATTCTACACCAAAAAGGTACTCTTGGTAAAAATCGATATTATGTACCGTTTTCGGAATATTTTGATTTGAAAATTATGAAGTAATAACCGCTCCTCGTATAAGTTAATGATAAATTTATTAATTAAAAAAACTTACAATAAGAAAATTAAAATAAAGACAAAGAACATAACATAAAATTCAATTAGAGTAAATGTTCAAAATGTCCTCCGTTTTCACGAATACACAAGTCTATCCTTTTTTCTAAAGAATCCATTAATCTTCTTAACGGTTGGGGATCATCTATGATGGCATTAAAGTGACGTTTAATTCTGTCTATTAATTCTTGACGAGAATTTACCTCTGTAGCATAGACTTTTTCCTTAATATACGACCAGACTGTGTAGTCCAAAGGATTAAAATCGCATGACCAAGGAGGCCAATGAATCGGAGCTTCTGCACCTCTACCAATCCATCGATTCCGAAAATTGTTACTCAACCAATTACGACACCTTCTATCAAAGTACGGTGGAGCTCCATCATGCATAAAAAATAATGATGTTCGCTCATTTATCGATAAATCTTCTAATATCTCAAATAAGTGATTATTTAAAAAATCAAGGTACATATCACCACTTAAATTTCCAGGTAGAATATGATAACCTATTAATCTGTTACCTAAAGTTGCTGCCCAAACATTAACTTTAAATGAGTTTTGGTAATGTGATACCCTTTTGGCTTGTGGATTCTCATCACACCAGTAGTGTGCGTTATGGGAGTTAAACATACCTTGTCGCGTAAAGGTGGCCTCGTCCGTAAAATGAATACATTTTAAAAAATTTGGATTGAGGGCTGTCCTTTCTCGCAATGTTTCACAAAAATCGACTCTAACCGGTAGATCGTCCGGCAAGAGTTCTTGAACTTGTCTGTAATGGTAAGGATGTAGCTGCTGCTCTTTAAGTATCCGCCAAGTAGTTGAAGAAGATGTATTTGTTTGTCTTGCCATATTCCTTACACTTAATGTTGGATTTTGATCAACTAAATTTAAAATAATATTTTCTTTATTAATTGTTCTTGTTGTTCTTGGTCTACCTGAATTTATTTTCTTTGGTCTTACATTCCCAGTTTCTCGACAACGTCGTTCAACTGCTCTAAATGTTTTTTTACTTGGTAAGTTTCTTCTAGGAAACTTTTCTGCATAACGCGTAAAAGCTGCACTAGAGTTTCCTAAACACTCGCCTAAAGTTAATAACATGTCGGTGTATTCAACATTTGAGTACATTTTGTTTAACAATATCTAATTTTACAAATAACAAGGTTTCAAAACTCTATTTATTGTTGACTTATTGTCATAACAATCAATAAATGTCAATTTTACATGGCAAACTTAGAGAAAAGCGAACTTTATCATTAGTTTATACCAGGAGCGATTATTACTTCATAATTTTCAAATCAAAATATTCCGAAAACGGTACATAATATCGAGTTTTACCAAGAGTACCTTTTTGGTGTAAAATTAAACGATGTTTATGTTCACTTGGAGTTTTGACTAATAATTCTACCCTTAAAAAAGTTATGTTGAATAATACGTTGTATGAATCGTGTAACTAGCGCCCTCTTTGAGAGTTAGATATAAAAACAAATTCATGGGATATATCAGCTTCCAAAACATATTCTTATAAAATTTCATTGCAATGGTGCCAGTAGTTTCGGCAAAATCGTAAGAAATGTGTAATTTTTCATTTTCTTCAACGCCCTTTATCTTGAAAACGGATGGCGTTAGAAAAAAATTTCACTAAGCCAACCCCAATTATTTTTCTGTTTTTTACCTATCCTAGAGACGGTGTTACCTTTTTTTGAAACACCCTGTATAGATGAATGAACCGAAACCATCCTTCCGTTTTTTCTTCTCAGTACAAAACTGAAGCTGAATGAATACTTGTGGGTAATTGACAAAGATTCTTTTTTTATTCACTCAATCATATTATTATGAAAGACTACCTAAGAAGTTCTCAAGTACACGTTAACGTACCCCAGACGTTTCAGTTAATATTTCTCACAAAGAAAGTGCGTTGATTTACCCCTACCATCTACTCATGGATTTTGTCCATTGAAACGTCTTAAGTTGAAATGTTGTTGTTTTTAAAATGGTATTCCAGTCTAGTGTTCCGGGAAATTATGTACTGTTTAGTGTGAGAGATTTTAGAATTGTAGGTGACTGGACTGCTTGCTATTCATCAAATCTAACCTAACCTATAGTGCAATAATAAAAGGGCATATATAAGCCAAACTATAAGCCAAGTCTTCTTATTATCGGAATTCAATACCCTTTTGTTAGCATGAAAGTTATCTATTTGTTATATTTGCTAACGGGAGCAGACATATCTGAAAAAATGCTGCTGCCTAATAATGATGATAAAGGTCTTCATCAATATTTCCAAAGTTATAAAGAAAACAATGAAATCAACGGTCCTTTAATAATAGCTTTTCTTGTATCTCATAGACGATAAAAAAAAGTAGGCCATGGGAAATAATCGATAGAACTAACGATGCGGACTGGATAAATAATATATAAGAGCAATTGAAAATTTCAATTTGGCTTGATAGTTGAAAATGTACCTAACATCTTAAATGGAGTGGAGGAGTGAGTTCCCCTTGGAACGGATTTTCAAATTATGTACATCAGCTCTGAATTTCACTCTTCTGGCAGGAATTTCATTAGAAATAAGTTCATGAAATACGCCCAAGAGATTGCTAAAACGCTGTTGAAATTTCCAAAAATGTCACGTACGGGGGCTTTATGCATTATTTAAACGGTAGCCTTCAATTGGAAACTCGATACAATGGCTATTTATTACAGTATAATTTATACTGCGTCGGAGGCCTTTCGAAGCCTTTCAGCTCACAGTTTGAATATGATCTGGAAGGTTACAAAATAAGAAACGTCCGGGCAGATAATATAAATTTTTGTGAGTGATGGTACCATTTAACCTTCCGTCGGGCGCAATCATCCTTCAACCTCAATAGAGCGCAATCAATTTGATGAATGAAAGGAATTTCTAGAATAAAATTTGTCTCCAATAAAATTCAATTTTTTTAGACCAATTCAAATGAGAAGAGGACTTTTGCATGGGTGCTTATATAATTTCATTCAGGAGTCAAACGTAAAATAATATAGTTGTAAGACAATTTATATATTGAGCACTTGTTGAAATAAAAAGTTCTAATTAACGGTAAATATTATTTAATGACAAACTACATAAAAATCAAGTGACATTAACCAGAAAAAGTATATCTCATCTCATCTTTCTTGAAAAAAAAAACTCCGTTGCTCATCAAATCGGTTTGATAACGCTGTTGCCGGTTTGTTCAAAAAGTCTATGAAGTCCAAAAAGCCTTAACAATAGTCACTTATGCTTTTGAAATCACAGTGACATAGGAAAGTAACTTAACGTAACTAATCATGAAATAACATATATTTTAAAAACCAGTTACGTAAATTAAATACTAAAATAACAAATTTAATTGGATCCACCTTGTAATAACTTACTGCTACAGCCACTGCAATAAGGATTTATATGTGACAAACAGATGACTTTTTCACAAGAGTGGCATAGATACATATTTGGACAATTTTCTTTTGTTGGCTGAACCACTGCACTCTTCACGCCTTGAGTTCCTACTTCTGTCTCTAGATTATTGTCCATTTCCTCATGCACTCTATAGCGCTGTAGCTTATGCTGGAAGTTGAGTGGCATGCCAATTGTTGTAAGACTTTTTTTTCTCAATTGAGGTGAGATCAGTTCGTGGGATAACTGCTCCAAAAAAACATTTCTGCGAATCACTTTCTGATCATTTTCCAAGAAAATTACTCAAGCAATCATTCCACTTATATTAAGAATTGCAGAAATACAACCATGGGCCAGCGACGACTGTTTCTTGCCACATTGTAGCTTGCACATAATTCATCGGTTGTATCTACACCTCCTTTGCTTTTGTTGTAAAACGTTATTATTTCGGGTTTCCTCTGATCCGCAGTATCCGGGTCTATTGCATTGTCGTAGTGCAAAGAAGATAATAATAACACACATTTCCTTTTTTAGGAACGTACGATACCAATAAGCATTCTTTTGTGAATCCAAAATGGCTACTATTTACTTCACGTCCCTTGCTTGATGAACATTCAGGCGGTACCTCTACTTTTTTTTTTCAAGGTCCCGACAAACGACAGCTTTTTCTCCAATAGTTTTTCCACCAATGGAATGCTGCTGAACCAATTATCAGCAGTTACATTGCTTCCTGAGTTGATAATTGGTTCAACATGTCTCATAACTACATATTGGGGTTTATTACTAATTTTGTATATACCATCTGGTTGTGCTCCTGCATATATTTTCAATTTATAGAGGTGAAAGACCTGTGCATCTACCAGAACATATATCGTTATACCATATTTTGTTCAGATTATTCGGTATACACTCGTGCTGTTTGAATATGCATCTCCCTCTAAATCCCTTCAATTTCTCGTCTGAAGTAACATTTTCTCCCAATGCGTAAGATTTTTGACAGTTCGTTACAAAAGGAGAAAATATTTCACGTGCCGCCAGTCTATCAGCCTTCTTTTGTTCCTCACGGGTAGTCTTATCGTCATATATCAAAGAATGCATTATCAACTTGAAACGCTTTATACTCATTACCACGCGGAATTTCTCTACTCCATCGTCATCAGTCCCCCAAAGATCCACTAAGCTTTGTCTGTTACTTCTCCAAACTCCGGCTGAATATAGCAGTCCTATAAACGCTTTAAGTTTTATAAGGTCTACAAGTCGAGCGTCCCGTTTACGGGCATAGGATGCCTTTATAGTTCCAATATAATATCCATTTGTATCGGTTATTATTTCTAAAATGTCGCCGATCTTAAAGTGTTTTCCAATCGTTTTAGACCGTTTTCAGCGTTCTTTCGAGTTTTGGTTTGTATTTGACTGAAATAGAATAAAAAATGTGGACCATTGCAGTAATTTCGTTTTAAATCATATTCGATTGAATTTGTGCATTATTCAGTCTACTTGTGTGCTTTTTTGAGTGGATTTGAGGGTTTTTGAATTATTTCGAGAATCGTTGACCGTTTCGGGCTGTCATTACGTAAAATCGAGAGTATTTGGATGAAATAAGGTCGAATTATGTGTTTTCCTATCGTTTTAGACTGTTTTCAGCGTTCTCCCGAGTTTTGGTCTGTATTTGACTGATATAGAATGGAAAATGGTCCATTTGCATGCAAACTTCCGTTTTAAAGTATTTTCGATTCAATTTGTGCAATATTCAGTCTTCTTGTGTGATTTTTAAGTGGAGTTGAGGGTTTTTGAATTATTTCAAGAATCGTTAACTGTTTCGGGCTGTATTCACGTGAAATCGAGAGTATTTGGATAAAATAACGTCGAATTATGTGTTTTCCTATCGTTTTAGACAGTTTTCAGCGTTGTTTCGAGTTTTGGTCTGTATTTGACTGGAAAAGAATAAAAAATGGTCCATTTGCATGCAAACTTTCGTTTTAAAGTATTTTCGATTCAATTTGTGCATCATTCAGTCTTCCTGTGTGCTTTTCAAGTGGATTTAAGGGTTTTTAAATTGTCTAGAGAACCGTTGACCGTTTCGGGCTGTATTTACGTGAAATCGAGAGTATTTGGATGAAATAAGGTCGAATTACGTGTTTTCCTATCGTTTTAGACTGTTTTCAGCGTTCTTTCGAGTTTTTGTCTGTATTTGACTGAAATGGAATGGAAAATCGTTCATTTGCATGCAAACTTCAACATTCTAACAGTGTACGAGCATTTCGTGCCTCTCTGATAATACCTGGGAGTTTTTTCGGAATATTTTGTGCTTTAGCATGGCTTCGATTGTCTTTTTATTCCATCCAGTGAAGTAGCCATCATTTACCGCATGATCCTCCTCATCGATGATATCTGACTGTTCCGTTTCTGAATCCTCAATGCGAGTTTCTATTGCGTCTTCTTCATCTGTATCACTTTCGTCCCCAAAGTTGTCTTTTTGTCCTGCAAAGTCATCGTCATCATCGAATACAATTTTTTTGTTTTTTTTTATATCCATACTAATTAGGTTAAATGTTTTCCTTAGGATTGGCCATAACATAAATATTGAGAAACATAAGCGGGTGCAATATATCAAACTGATCATATAACCGAATAAATTATTTATTTTGCCTAAAGTCACAAAAATCGAGTTTTAACGAATGTTAAATGACAAAACTGTTCACCTTAGCACGAAATTTTCAACAATATTTGTTAACTTTGAGAGTCACTCGGTTGGGCGCATTATATCAGGGTGATATAATTAGACACATGAGAACCACGTGAATACTTTTCAAACATTTGTCATAACGTGCGTGTGGGCGTCCTCAATACGCAAAGCTAGACGAACAGACAAGGGGCAACTTCGATGCGTCTTGGAGTAGTTTGATAAAATACTAGAGAAATATCAATTTAATCAGTTGCACCCTACGGAAGGTTAAAGCTCCTTGAAATATTATTTTCTGGAATAAACGTGAAGATTCTTAACAATTTACGCCCCACCAAATTATCATTGCAGTCGTACAAAATTTTCTGGTACTGAATAAGTCAGGTCAGGTCAGGTCAGTGAGTGGGGAATAAAATGATGTGATGCAGTGAATAAAAAAGTTTTCTTACCTTCATCACATAACGTTCCTCCCCATCCCCTTTGACAGTTGCACTCCCATGGTCTTCGACAAGTTCCATGGACACAGCCAGGGTAGGGGAAACATTTGTCACAATTTTTTCCTGCCCATCCCACTCGACATCTGCAAAATTCGGATTTTTTTGTATAAAAATATGAAAAGATAATATCCTGCGAATACATATCGAAGTTATTCGATGAAACTGATTACTAGTGTTAGTCTCAAGTGCTGTTTGCTTCACTAATTATCACTACTCCACACTACGTTTTCTTCCCAGTGTTATTTGTTATAGGTCACTTCGACAAAAACGAATGTTCTTCCGCGTAATTGTTGTTAATGATCAGTGTATATGTCAAATTTCCTGTTCTAGTATCGTTTGTTTTAGGCCAATTTGATAATGAATAATCTAATATATGATATACCTTCATTTTTTTATCGATCAATTATCATCATTAGCTCACTCCTTACTGACGTCTACGACAATTGTATTGTTTGATACCTATATTTTTTTGTTCTTGTCCAAATTGGTGCATCTCCAGCATGTCGTCACTCTTTTCAATTTGTGAATCATATTCTCACTATACCTACCGCTTGTATTATGATACTTGCATAAATTACCATCGCTAACATGTGCGTTAAATTTGCCAATAAACAAGAATTTCACATGAAGATGGCCCAGATGACAAATACATCGAAAATCCAGAGGAAACAATACGAATATTACTAAAAACTCATTTTCCCGAGACTCTTCCGAATAGGTTAATTCTCTCGAAGAACATAATAGACTATCGAAAGGAAGCACTACAATGACACATTTCTAGTAAATTTTGGAATGAGTTATAAATACACTATAACATTCCAAGGCACTGGGAGCCGATGGTATATTCCCAGCATTACACCAGCAAGGACAAGGCAAATTTGGTTGGAACTAAAAACTTTGGTGAGTATATGCATGTTTGAATATAAAACTAGCTTAAGATCATACTCATGAGGCTGTCAAGAGAGTATTAAATAGTAGAGGTGTAAATATCCAAATGAATGTCGGAACTGCTCAATACCAAAGTAGCAAAGACATTGTCTCCATGTACAACCACACTTATGTGGCTCAACCGACTGCGGAATATGCTGCCAACGATAGTGTTATACCAGCTATGGCAAAATTAGGAAACACACTTTGTGATATCGTACAAAAAGATCCGACCCACACAAACATCTGGTGTTGATGGGAAGGAGGTTGACTGGAGTAGAACAAACCTATTGACGACGAGATAAAACCCCTCCATAGTTCGAATACTAGCCTATATGCATGACAGAACCAAAAAAAAACATTCCCAGCGGCAGTCAGGCAAGTGTGGAGGTGTGAAGTGTAGGAAGAAAAACAAGGTACAGACTAAAAAATAGAAGAAATTATTGAAAAGTCGCAATGGTATGATAAAAAATAATAACTTTCCAAAGAAATTCGTTACGGAATTGAGCAACTGTAACGTTTGTCCACTTTCCTTATATTTAACTATCACTACACTATCGTATGGGCGGAGAATAGCCAGTCCTTTCCTATGCCCAGCGCTGAATTTTTCCTGAGTGCATTCATGTGAATGCACTTTATTTGAGGATAAATACTTTATTCCAAGGATTAAAAAAACCGTATTCCGATGATCACAAGTTGTTCCTGATCTTTGGGCACGACGTGGCCAGCCGGACCTGAACAACAGACAACAACAACAACAGACAGGAAAGTACCGTCGTTGAAAGAAATTTATATATGATAGATTGTTTCCAACAAGAACTAATCCCCTTTTGAATGTAACAGCTGTTTCCTACTTTTTTTATACACTTATACACTTATTTTTTTTGTTAAACTTTTTTTTACAAGTTTTTTCTGTGATAAATATCATTGTAAATTTTATAACGTTGTTCACATTCATCACCTTCCAAACTCCTTGTTTTATTGACTGGAATTAGTTGATGTGAGGTAACTTAGAACTAATAGGATTCAAGGTGGCGCCCACAAGTCTTCGCTTTGCTTAACGTAACGTAAATATAAGTAGGATTACCTGAGAACCAGTAAACCCTACTCCTTGAGTCACTATTAGCCAAAAATCCACGCCCAAGTAGCTCTTTACCTGAGCAGCCCTTTACCTGAGCAGTCGTTGCACAACAAGAAGGAATGGAATCTAAGTACCATTACCAGACTTATAAAGAATGCCATCCAATGGTACACAGACAGCTGGAAAGTCATAGAGGAAACGAATGTACAGGCCAGGAACCAAACACTCTGAAAACTTGGGAAGTATCTTTCCAGCGGAAATTCACGCTATAAGAAAGTGTGCCCAGTTCAATTAAAAATATAAAAGGCAAATGATTATCATGTCGGATAGTCAAGCAACTATTAAAGCACCAAGTACCTATGTAATCAGTTTCAAAATGGTGTGAGAATACCTTACTGTGAATTCAGTGACACACTGGAATAGGAAGAAATGGAATGGCAGATCAACCAGCGAGGGAGGAGGGGTGGAACACCATTTTGCGGGCCGCAACCCTTTTTCGAAATCAGCTCCACTGTATTATTGAAGGAAATGGGTGAAGCAGAGAAAAAGAGAAGATTTGACCATTGTGAAGACAATCAGGGCTTAGACAAACAGAGATTCCTGGATGAAAGAGGGACATTTACATTAGTTGAAGCCTGCAGTTGTACTAAAATTCCTCCAGCAAATAGGACTGAGGAGCTACTGCTCTCTGAGGTTTTCCTCAAGAAATAAGTAGAAGTAAGGTGGCGCAAAAGATCTCTTGAGTCTCAGTAGATGGCGCCCCAAAATATATACAAACATACATGAATACCTCACCAATTGAGAATAACCCCGGAGTTGATGCAGTTAGTCGAATATTCTGATGACGATTTCAGCTCCACTGTAATATTGGAGGAAATGGGTGAAGCAGAGGAAAAAAGAAGATTTGACCATTGTAAAGACAATCAGGGCTTAGACAAACAGATATTCCTGGATGAAAGAGGGACATTTACATTAGTTGAAGCCTGCAGTTGTACTAAAATTCCTCTAGCAAATAGGACTGAGGAGCTACTGCTCTCTGAGGTTTTCCTCAAGAACTAAGTAGAAGTAAGGTGACGCAAAAGATCTCTTAAGTCTCAGTAGATGGCGCCCCAAAATACATAGAAACATACATGAATACCTCACCAATTGAGAATAACCCCGAAGTTGATGCAGTTAGTCGAATATTCTGATGACGATTTTCTTATTGTATAATTATTGCTCTTGCGAATTTTTTCCGATCACTTATTTGTATCCAAGTGCTATATCACACATATTCAATTTTTTGGACGATTCATACAATTAATAAATGCTTGCAACAAACCTGCATTCTCCTGGTCTAGTACAATATCCCCTTTCTTTGTGACAGTTGGGAGAACAGATTGCTAAAACCAAACAGAACTATTAATAAATAAATAGCATTTTTTCGTAAAAGCTGCAATAATCGACAAACCATTTATTACGACACATAAGTGGAATTCTCCGAAGCTGCAATTAAGTTGAATATTTTATAAGAATAATTGATTTCAATTTTTAAAAATGTATCATTTTCTGGGAAATCAGCCTACAGTAGAAATATCTAATCACGACGTTAATAATTTCCATATGATATTAATATCATTGTTCTTACAAACTCAGGAGAAACAAGATTTCTGCCCTGGGTCACTGAAGTTAGAATTCCAATATATTGTTATTTATTCAATATAAAAGCAAGTCGATAAATTCAAGTCGATTGATAATTTTCTCGATAAAATACAGTTAACAAAACCATAACCAAAATCATTTTTAAACTGCGATGTGATACTTTCGGAATCTCAAAATTGAACATTGATAAAAAAAATTGATAATGTGATTGGCAAATGAATAGACGTGCCCCGGAATTCGGAGTTTATTGTCACCCATGTTAAGAACTTTTACGGTTATAGGTTAATTAAGCATTCGTCATTTAGGCAATCCAGACCACGTGATCTTTTCAATATGGCGGCGACGGTCAAACATTGGAATCAGTAACGTGTCAGACCTATGCGTGTCAGTTTTGTCCTTTTATCTCTGCGATTCTTTCTCTCAACATCTGCAGCCCTTTTTTTTACTTTCTAAGACACATGTCCTCTTCGAGGGCAGCAGTTAATACCTACTTGAGTACAAATTACGTATACTAGGAGCTAGAAGAGTTGATATGCTATTCAAGATAATATTTGATAAGAAGCCTACCAGTTATAAAGTGTCTACTGCAAACTTTCTGGTGTTTCAATATAGATTCGGTCAGATCGTCTCTCTTTATTGCCGCAATCCATGCAGCCCTGCGAAGTTTGGTCAAATCGTTTTTCTCCGTTAAAAACCTGTGTTTTGTCTCTGCGGGAACGCGATAAAACAAAACTTCATCACGATTAGAACGGCTTCCACAACCAACCACAATACATATCGAAGGCATTTCACAGGACAAACACTTTACTATTCAAAAATCACAATTTACAGCCAAAAAACAGAAAGAAGACCAATGGATAAACAAACACTCAAACACAACTTTGTTATTTGTTTGACCGTCGCCGCCATATTGAATTTATTTTGACAGATCGATGGATTGCCTAATAAGACAAATTTTTATCTGTTCACACATAACGTATATAACCTAGCAACTCACAATAATGACACGTCGTGCAAAAAAACCTCAATGACGGATGGCTGACAAGCTATACACATTACAACCTTGAGAGCAAAATATAATGGTCGCGTTCATCCCAACAAAGTTGATCAGGTAGCGATTTTTAGAGTGATCCATCAGTCCGTAATTCTGCTGAACGTGCTAATAAGACCATCGACTCACATGTCAACAAATGTGAATGAATACAACCACAACAACAACTCAATCTTATTTTATATAAAGGTACGACAATTATTGATTCGTTTTTATTTCAATTTAGTCTAATACTTAGTTATCACCAGTGTTTTGTGAGCTTAGTAATCAGTGATCATCGAAAACAAAATTTTATCCTGGTGTGTTGATAAGTTTCTATTTCTTAAACAATGGAGCCTATTCAATCGCCATTGTAATTGCTGAAGACGACGCTGTAGATGTAGGTCTAATAGTAGGTCGCGCTGTGGACCTTCTTCAACCTATAGGACAGCGTGAAGTTTGGGAAGAAAGGCGTGATCAGGAGCCCCGTGTCATAAATAACCACTGAAAAATGGGAGTTATTCACAATGAATTGAACTCACCACTTTGGAGCATACTATGAAGAGTTGAACTTCCTGACACACTATACAACTTATTAAAATTATAAATCACCTTCTGCTGTTCATTAATTTTCACTGAAATACAAACTAAAATATTTCCGAACAAAAAATAGTACATTAATTATTAAGAACGGTAAGAGTTGACAGGTCGATAGCAATGTTGCGGAAGACCGGTATTACCCTTAGCGTTCGAGATACTTATACCATTTTTGCGCGATCGTATTGAAATGAATTTGGAATAAAATAATTTAAATTTCTTCGAAATGAACGAAATGTCAAAAATGGCATTTATATTCTCGATCAGCTTAAAATATATTTTCATTTTGGTGGAATTGTTTTTATATTTATTACTTTTTATATTGTTCTGTTCGGTTCTGTTCATTGAAAAAATATAAATTTTCTTATTTTATTCTTATTTAATTTATATCAGGTTTTTCAACATTATGACATTAATGACAGTTAATGCAACATCAATCTAATCAGTTAACAAAACACGCGTTCATTAGGAAATTGATGATCGCTTCGGTAGCGCTACGTTGTGATGATCGCGACCAATGTTTCGGTATTTTATTCTGCAGTATGGAAAATGTCAACGATATATTAGAGAGTTATTGAAAACACGAATTTACTGCCTTGCAGTAATTATGATGACCTTAAATAAATAGTGCTCGACTTTGAAACAGACTTAAAATTTGGAGTTATTGAAGCATTAAACTTTATAATGACATTATATTTAGGTAGGTACATTGTTTTTAAAAATGTAACCTTACTTCTTTCAGGTACATACGTTTTTATCTTCAATGGAAAATATTTATTATTATTATTTTATATTCATTTAATCCAGAAGCAGGAGTGAGTGATGTTTTAAAGTTCTATCAGAAAACTTTTCTGAAACTGTAAGTTCAAGATTCTTCTGAATAATTTCCCATCCATTTTCATTTCGCATGGGGTTATATGCTAGGAATTCTTTTAAAAATGCAATGTCATCATTGTAAGTAAATCTTAATCTTCTAAATTTTTCAAGACGAGTTTCTGAACTGGAATCGTTCATCTTATTTCTTATTTTACGGGGGGAGAACGGATAACTTGAAACCGTGAAAAAAGTTAGGTTGTGTCCAGTCCAGTTGTGTCACAGATGACACAGATCAAACAAATTGTGACATATAAATATGAAACATGAAATAAGGTACACTGTGTGTACTGCAGTAATCACGCACAAATAATGACAAGCACTAACCTTGATAATGGTTCTCTTAGCGTATATGTCACTATAAGGGCAGCACTATTACTGCTTGACCTTATAAAAGCAAAACAGTGTCCCATTATTGACCTTTCTATGGCTTTCAAAAACCCGACAGGTGAATTATTTCGGACATCAAACTTCGCCTGTGTTGAGAAATCGGTGAACTTACCAAAGCAAAAACAAAAAGAATAAGTATCCGGTTTCAAGCGTGAAGTTCTTATACATATATATATATATATATATATATATATATATATATAGAAGGAAGTAGATCGTTTACCTATATATATATATATATATTCATAAAAAGATAGTTGAGTCGATATCTAATTTATTCAGTTCGCATCCTGAGACAGCTGTTTCGACCTCTTAGGTCTCATCAGATATATATATATATATATATATCAAATTCGTCTGTTTCAAACATTTGAGGTTAATAAAAAACTTCAAACAAATTTTAAAAAAAGAAGATAATCTAACCAATCTTGATATTTTTAGATATAGGGTAGTTATAATAGTTATAATTTTATACTAGTTCTTATTCTATAAGCAAACGATTTTGTTTGACATCATTTAGACATTTATTTTTTTTTTTTAAAATTCAAATCAAAATTATTGTTAGATGTATTTACCATATAAAACAACTTTTGTAATACAATCTCAAAATACTATCCTTGAAAATGGAAATAAAGATATTCCGAAAGCTTGGAAATTAGTGTAAAGAGTACTCTTTTTACAATTTTGCCGCTTCCCCAATATTCCTGTCCTTGTATATATATATATATATATACTGTTGCAGGCTATTGTGAACTCCGTTATACCTGTAGTCTAATTTAGGCTCCTAGCGTATATTTGATGTATACCACTATACAAGTTGACGTCGTAGTGGGATCCGGTATATGTAACGGCTACGGTAGGCTCCGTTGGTGTATATTTGCATACTTCAAAGCAAAGTAGGCTCCGTATATGAAGCATTTCAGGCAATACGAACTCCTTGCGGCGTTGCCACTATCCGCCAGTTGATAAATACAACAAAAACCAAAATTGCCTGTTAGGTATTGACAATGTATGAAACGATTGTGATAGGCCTTTTCCGTCAAAAATTATAATCCGAGACTGCATTTGTGAGTTTGAAACAACAGCTATGGGAAACAAAAAATGTTTTTCATATTGAAGATAAAGAGTTTTATATATCATGATTGGAAGAGTAATGATACCTATAAATTAGCATAAAGACCTACTGACAAAAATAATCTCGATAGTCGAACTAGTAAATGTTTATGGAAAAATATATTCACATAATTGATTGATGCATTTATGCGCCACTAATTATTTCAGTATTGATAGTTCCGAAGAAGGACCTTGCACTTTTTTATGAAAAGTGACGACTGCATAGTAAATTTCTTTGAAACTTTTATATAATGTTGTACTCGACCTAGTTAGTAAAATTGTTAATACGTCCAAGTGTCCAACTCAATTCTAAGACTAGTAAATTGATTTGACATTTGGCAGGTTGTTTTTAAATGTGAAAGGCATATTTTGGTGAAAAACATGTTTTGATTCTTGATCCAGTGGTGTACATCTGGAGTCATGTCACCTTTCCTTTCCCATTTTTTACGCCACTGGCATTTGAAGCTATTTTTATTCCATTTTGTATTCCTCAATGTTTCCATGAAGTATGCAATATCACTAAGAAAATAAAAGGAAACATTTTCCTTGTATTTTTCCAGTTACTAACTAACTAATCTTACCTATATCATTTTGTCCAATTCTACGAGAGGTATTTACATGCAAACGTTGTTAGTGTCATTTGAAGCATGTTTAATTTTTTCGATTTTTTTGGCAAAAATTCATTCTGTAGTAGATATATTATGAAAATATGTGTGTTCTCGGTCTGTTCAGGGTAATCTGCAAAGTAACTTGGATATTGATAACATAGAACAGACCATCAAGGACATGTTTTTGTTCTATTATAACAGTTGAAAACGGGTCCTGAGGAAGGTATTTTAGTTTCGTAAACCGTTTTTTTAAATTACAATGATGTTTTAAACAGTTCGTAGGTTGGGTTTTAGATTTTCCGAAAAATATACGATTATTTTTCAATTAGTTGTTTTGCAAACATGGAATTTGTATGAATTATTACGAAACACAACTACTACAGTTTTCACGTACCACGCAGTTTATAAATCGTTGTTCTTTTTCTTTTTTTGAGAAATAGCAATCATTTCCATTCCACTCTGTTGCACATTTTCAATTTGCTTAAATAAAAAAAAATTATCTAAGTTGTTTATTCGATCTACTATAGTCTTTTTCTACATCCACATGTATATTTTCCATTTTCTGCAGTTTATACAAAATGAAAATGTAGGCCATATCGGTTGACTGAACGGATTTCATATTCATCCTAGAATGCATATATATGAAATCCACCAATCAGCATTTGCGTTTGGTACCCGTCAAGTAATGTGTTTATCAATCTCAAAGAATCGTCAAAGTGGGTTTTCCAGATAAATCTCTCCGCACCTCTCTCACCGGATCAAGAATATTTATTTACAAAAATTATTTTATATGAAAGAATCCGTACAAATTAACAACAAATACTAAAAACAGAATGAAATAGATATTTGAGGGGACAGACGTCAGTTTTTTTGGAATTATGTAATACATTTGATGTTATAGATGTCTGGCATATTCCTCGGTAGTCCAGTAGTAAGCATTCTAGTCTCCCTCGCAGTACACCAGAGTTCAAATTCCTGTGAGGAGGTTTTTTTTTTCAATTTTATTCCTAAATAATTCTACTCGATATTGATAACGACAATAGGTAGATGCTTGAAATATTTAGCAGAATATTCATTCGTATAGATAATGGTACGGTACCCTTCGTTCGCGAGTCCAATTCGCAAAATCTACTTTTAACAGCATCGCAGATTTAAAAAAGGAAACCGTAACATATACAAATTGTACATTTAAGAACTCTACATTTATCACAAAAGATCAGTGAGAATATAAAATTGAATTGGTAAAATTATAAATAAAATTGTTGAAAACTTTTAATTTGAAGTTATAGTTTGATAATAGTAGTTTGTACAACTAGTGCACAAAGCGTGATTTGCATACAAGTTGTACACAATATTTTTCCTACAACCATATTTATTAATGAAAGAAGTACAGTAATTTATATAGGTATTTTATTCAAACAGAAAGAACTTACAATATGAAAATAAATAGAAAAATCAGTTGAATGTATAATTGATTGTAAAATGTGAACCTCAGGTAACACATTTTCGGTTGCAGTTCGAGCCTTTTCGATAATATCTGAAGGAGTATTTTCAATGTCCGAATTGGACAACTCAAAAGATGAATTATTTTGATCTTGGTTCATAATTCCCAAAAATAATGCTTAATAGGTTAATGTCTTTATAATTAATAAATTAAAATAAATGACAAAATAAATCGGTTACTTACTATTGGTTTAAATTTGAAAATTGTACATTTATAAGAAATTCACTATTAGATTGAATTGTTAAACAAAAGTTGACAAAAAAAGTTGACAGGTCAAAGGTATCTTTGTTTGACATTTCGGTGCGGAAAAGTACCATAGCGTGTACTTTTTGCATTACTTTTCCAAAGGTTATCAAAAGAATTAAGAAAAGGTCTGCTTTGCGTATAGAAATTTGTGTAGAAAAGCGTGTTTCGCGTAGTGGTTGTAGGAAAAATGTTTTTTTTCCCTGAGTGTGTCGTGGAAAAAATATATTGTTCGACTCGTGTGGACTGTCCATATCCACACTAGTTGCACAAACTACTATAACGTACTACACCACAATCATATTGTTTTTATCTAGTTTCCAATATTGAACTTGGTTGAATTAAAAAAAATAGCCAATTTATTGCAGCAAGATAAATTACAGATCTACATATTTTGTTCGACGATCCACGCGAAATAAGTCGCGGCACAGTTAATGGTGAGGTTTATCTAGATTTTTTTATCAACTTTTAGTGCCTACCCTACAAATACTTTTTCCTGATGTAAATCATCCAAATGAGATAGATCGATCTATTTACTACCAACAAGACGGAGCTCCACCGATTTTGCACGTACAGTTAGAAATTATTTAAGCGAGGTTTTCTCCGATATGTGGATTGGAAGACGTGGAACGATCGAATGGCCGGCTAGTTTTCCCGATTTGACTCCTCTCGATTACTTTTTATGGGGCTATTCAAAATCCAAAGTTAATTTCACTAGACCAGGCAATATTGCTGATTCAAAATTTAGGATAACGGAAGAAATTAATAAAATAACTCAGGGGTCATACAAAATGTTGTACGAGAATTCCGAAATCGCCTCAGTTATGGTCAAGAAGTGCATGGTGGTTATTTTGAACATTCAATTCAATTGTGGAGTACATTGAAAAATGCATTTTAAATATTATGCGACATTATCAAAATTTTACATCTTAAAAATTAATTTTCTAAGTTATGCTGCAACAAATTTTAAAAAGAACTTCATATTGCTGAACAGAGGACTGTCTTGGCATCACCCTGTATATGCAGTTATGCCCTAATCTCTCAGCAATTCTCCTTCACCCTCGGAATATAGACCGATTAGTTGTTATAACATAAACAAGTGACGAAGGGATGTATTTTTTTACATAGACTGGAAGATAACGCATTTATATTTTGTTTTTTATGAAGTAACCTATTGATTCAATTTACGGAGTTTCATTTAAATACCTACATTATTATAATAATATCTCTATTATAAAAAAGCATATTAACAAATTATTCGAAACGTCAATTGCTTAGTCTCAATTTTTATATACATATAATTGAACACTAGATAAAACAACTTTCAACTGCATTATGAAACTGCTTATACAGGATAATTCATAAATTATGGGCCATATTGTAACCGTATGTTGAAAAGATGGAGATAAAATTACTTAACTGAATGATAAGGGGTCTGAGATACAGGGTGCTAGAGTTATGAGAAATCAAATATACTTTTGTCAATTACTCAGCCATTGTTTTAGACAAATAAGAGTATGCGTGGATACAAAAAATAATAGTTTTAGTAATTACTGTGAATAAGATAAAGATAATATATCAAAGTTAGCTATGAGAATGAGAATGAGAACTCATACTTATTTGATAATCTACATTTTTCTGATAAAGTAATCAAAAACGTTCACAGTAAGGTGGAAGATACTATCAATCGTGATAATAATAATATACAAGTGGTTGAAGAGAGGATTCAACTTGAAATTTACGAGCTAAATAAGAATAATGAAGTCATCTGCAATGTTTTTATAAATAATATAAGGAGGTGTTATCAATTATGCATTAACAATAATGGTGGACATTTCGAATATCTTTTATGGGTCATTATTTATAAATTTTCTTAAATAAATCTTTGTTTTTCATATACATATACAGGGTGTCCCACGACGATTAAGACAAGTATTATATCAGAATTGGGCAGTAGTAGATAATTATAATTTTGGGGGTGTAAATTAGAGCAAATGTTGTATCTTTTCTTGTTATTGTGTTACCCAATGAGGTATTTGTATTTGGTCACGTGACGTCGCATTCAAAATTATCAATGGGACAGCCTGTATATTTGTGCCTTTCTGTGTTCCTGACGTAACATTTGGTTACATTCATTCAGTCTATATATCTTGCAACAAAATTGGAACCAGTAGAAATAATCTTTAAACATAAGGTAAAAAAACCGAAATCTATATGGAAAATTGAATTCAAACCTTATAAATAGGAACAAGAAGGCAATGAAGAAAAAAAAATAAACATCGTGATCATTTAGAGTCAAGGAAAACTTATGTATAGAACCAGTAATATTATAATCTGAACGAGTAGATTATTAATTTAACACTCTCCAATTTTAATATAATGAAAAGTTTCCAAGCCCGAATCAGTAAGAAAAACAGTGTAAATAAAACGATTTTAAATGCCTTCCAATATTCAAAATGACAGAGTGATATTATCTGAACTAATGGAAGTAATAATAAATTGAATTCCTATTCCATAAAAAACTGACCAATCCAAAGCTCCCGTTTCTGGATCGTTCAAAATGTCGAATTACTTGAGAGCTCTTGTATTAATATCCAATTCCTGAATTTATTTTTTTAAATAGACTATTCTGCTCATAGCTGTGATTTTCTTGAAGAATACTTTAACTATAATAAACATTTACCAATACTGTAATTATTTATCTATTTAATGAAATACTATCAGAAGGAGCTTACTCCGACCGCTAAAGTGATGGGGTACTCAACTGCGGCAGTGCCAATTTTGTCGGATCCTACTTTGACCTAAATATATGTCATACAATGTATATCAAGTTTTCAACACATCGCCATCTAGAAATATACACGCGCACTACAAAAAAATACAAATTCACAAAAACGGCCAAAACTAGCTCCTTCTGAAAACTATGCCAAATCAATCTAGACATAAATATAAGGTAGCTGATGCATTTTTTAGGACTTGGTAAGTTGGGCTCCGTATATCGGAGCCCATTTTACCGCGGAGCTCACTTATACCTCAGATTTAACATGGGTGGAGCTCACCTTGTATGTTAACTAAATATATATAAGTATATGTTTTGGTCAGTCTGGATGTGGTTTCACTTTTTAGTAATGTTTATTTGGATACAGTCATACGGTCAATACACAAACATTGGTCTTCAATCAGTGTCGAGTGTAATATTGACTATGATAGGTTCATTGAATTGATTGAATTCCTTTTCAGTTCCACTTGTTTCTCTTTTAATAATAAATATTATAAACAAATATTTGGTACACCTAGCATTTCTCCTATATTAGCTTGCTATGTTATGGATGATTTGTTGGATGTGGTCCTTCCTGTACTTCCTTTTAACGTCTCTTTCATCAAGAAATATGTTGATGATATTATTCTTGCTTGTCCCAAGGATTCCACTGATGATCTCCTTTTTATTTTTAATAGTTATGATCCCTATATCCAGTTCACTCTTGAAATGGAAAACTCTAATATGGCCGTACCCTTTCTCGATACTCTTTTCACCAGGTCACCTGATAATGTGATTATAATTTATTGGTATAGAAAAGTAAGTAGCTCTGGGAGATATCTCAACTACAATTCTTACCATAAATTTAGCATAAAGGTGAATTTGGTTAAACAAATGGCAA
>CAJUYI010003644.1:0-22092 GCA_910591695.1 Galerucella pusilla | reverse complement strand
GGAGGACAACTCCTCGGGAGGATGTACAATGGGTCACATGTGGCCTGAGTGCTGTGAGCCTACACACTCACCCTCCCTACTCTACAGATACAGATCCCTACTCCTTTTTGGAAAACTTATTATTTGCTATTCTTTCGAGGAGGGGAAGGGAATAAATATGTATGTATATGAATAGAAATTAGTATCAAATAATTTAAGTTATCCAGAAAGGGGAGAAAATAATATTTTTTTCGAGCTTCTTATGAACTGGTAGCTGTGCTTGAAAACGGTTATTACTACTTGAACTAAGGATTGAGACGCGTTCGGGAGCGCTCAGGAATCCGATCCCTGGTTTGTGTCATAAATAATAATACTTCGGGTGCGATTTGGAGACAATTTTGTTTTATATTACCAATTTCCAGTTTCACGCTACGCTACTGGTCATGATACCTGTTTTTTTTTATTCCAGAATTACTTTACCATTGATTTTTTTTTTCAACCGATCATCTTCTCGTATAGTGTTCATCGTTTTATGTTCGAAATAATCCATAAATTTGTGTTTTTATACAAACCTGGTTAATTTAAGAAACGAACTTAGTTTAATAGCATCGCTGACGTGATTACTACCGTATGAGTCTTGGCCTACACCTGCCGATATAAAGTAGATGTCTCCTAGTGAGCCTACACACTCACCCTCCCTAATCTACAGATACAGAAACAGATATTAAATTTTCAGTTTTTTGTGATTCTGTTTATTTTGAATTATGATTTTGCTATTAGATAATTGAATTCTCTGCTTTTGAGTAAAATAGGTGTTTCTCTCTCATGTATATAATACTAGCAAGTATTTCGTCGCCGTTGTATATCCATTAATTTAATGATGTAATACTGTGTTTGACGTTTTGATGTAAACATCTTCAAATATTCCAAAACTTCACTGTTGTCGAGATATTTAAAGCTTTATAATAGTTTACAGCACCTTTAGAATGGAATATGGATAATTACAAAACTCGTTATAATCTAAAAAATTCATAACAACTCTTAAAATAAGACAACTAGGTATGCAAAAATCAATAGTCTACAAGACAATATCACTTGCAGACCGGACTTGGCTCATTTGCGCTTTATCAGTACAAGTATGTACTGCTCTTCTTGCGATGAAAATGGAAGACTACTTACTTACTAAACTTAGTTTTATATACTTGTATCTTTTTAAATACATATTGTAACTATTGTAACTATAACTGAGGCAAAATAAATTATTAAATAAATTATTACTAGGCAGCAAAGTAGTAGATTGACTGCCGAGGCTGAATTCATAGCCGAACGTAGCGAGGCTAGGAATTCAGCTGAGGCAGTCAATCTACTTTGCTGCCGAGTTGAACATATATAAAAAAAAAGTAGATATCATTCGTTCAAAAGCTCTAAGAGAATCATTCTGGACTGGAGAATATGCTGATATCACAATAATACATTTACCCCATTGAAGGAAATGCTAAGAATGCGTTATTAGCGACATCTATTGATAACACGCTTCATTTAAATATGAAAATTGTAATTAAGTGAAAAATATATTATTCTAACGCTTTGCATCGATATCTATCGAAATTAAAAACGTTTTGCAACGTTTATAAGACCAAACAAAAAATTTGGAAACACTGCACATTTCTGTGACCGCAAATACTTTCACATTTTCATTCCAGCCTTTAGAGAGCATTCATGCACGTGCTTCGGTTGAAGTAGTTTGTTGTTTTGATCGCTTTTAGTGGAATTCGACTAAAGGAAATAGGAAAATAGAGATCGAATATTATATTTCACGTAATATTAAACGAACGAAATGACACGCAATCCGTCAATTTCCAATGTAGTTTCATGTTGGTGAAAGCTAGCCATAATAGTATTGATGTTTTAGTCGATCGAGTTCAAACGATATTTCAATTTTAATAAACCCAAAGAGAATTTTTGAAATATGAGTTTGAGGATTTCAGATCGACACTTAAACAGGAAAATTTCATGTTTCTTCAGGGTACAGTGTCCATTGAGCCTTGCTCAGTAATCAGGAGATAACAATTTTTAATTTATCATCAACATTTTTGTTAATCTAAACACGTAACACGGTACATATTTTGTTAGTTTACCGTAATAAAAAATATGTGTGCCAAAATTTACTGTCATACATGAACATTATTGTTAATTTTATAGGTGGAGAAAGATAAGATATATGCGGAAATAAAAAAAGGTATTTCGGCCTCTTGGGTAAATTATTTTTCCGCCACTGATATTGTGACAGTTTATTTTACGGTTCATGCTTGTTCGGACGTGCTGATCTGGCGAGGCCACAACCTCAGATGGACACACAAGGACCTCTTTATTTATCGGTAACTCCTCGCTTTGCAGAGAGGTATTTCAACATATTCTTCAGCTGTACATGGTACATTAGTTGGAGAAAATTTATGCCAAATACAGTTTCTACTATCCACGTAATTTTGAGTAGATTTTATGGGGAAATTGTTTATTCAATTTCAGATGGCAAATATTATTGTTACTTCATTCATTCATGGAAATCAACCCTCAACCCTTAACTTAACCTAACTCCACCCTTTTACAAATAGCATTGGGCTGCTAAAGTTAATTTTCCCCTCGCCCCTCGTATCTTTTGAACGGCTACATTTACATTAATAAAATTTGGAGGGTGGAAATAAAGTGTTGTAAGCTTCTCTACGAATGGTAACAGGTGACGTAATAGTAATAGATGACGTCACAGTGCCCCTCAGGCCAATAATTTTAAATAGGATATTATGGCAAGTAATATCTCGTTTGGAAGGCATTGACATTGGCTACATAGCCATATTAATTTTGTTTGGGTTTAAACTAATTTTAACGGATAAATTAAATAAATACCAAAATTATTGAAATTATTTTTTTAAATTTAGTTAATCAAATATCAACAATGGATTCTTATAGCAAGTGTTCGAAATGTGCTCCATCTACTTCCTGACAGTAATACATCCTATTAGTAAACTCTTGTCGTACTCGTTCGAATGTGTCAGCTGAAATTGCATTGCCTTCTTCAATAATTCTTTCTTTCAAAACGGCATATCTGGTGCCGTAGTATAAACCTTGGATTTCAAGTACCCCCATAGAAAAAATCTAATGGTGTCAGATCTAGTGACCAAGGTGGCCATTCTATAGGACCTCGCCGGCCGATCCATCTACCTCGATATTCTCCATCCAGGTGACGTCCTACTGCACCATAATAATGTGCAGGAGCACCATCTTGTTGAAATGTTATTTTCAGATGGCCGAATTCATCTGGATTATCTTCCAGAATTTCAAGAATTAACGGCTTAATTGCATTTTGCAACATCTCCATATACACTTCACCGCTTAAATTTAAATTTAGGAAGACAGGACCAACTATGTGGTTTCCCAAAATACCTGCCCAAACATTGACTTTTTCTGGAAATTGGGTATGTTGTTCACGAAAGGTGTGAGGATTTGTGTCACTCCAATACCTTACATTTATTGTATTCACATTTCCATTGAGGCAAAAAGTACTTTCGTCACTAAAACAAATTGTTTTGTGTAATGTGGGTTTTGACTAATTTTATTTGTCATACATTCACAGAATTCGAGTCTTCTGTCGGGGTCGTCATCCGAAAGGTAGTGCACCATTTTTAACTTGTATGGATGAAATTTATTTTTAGTCAACACTCTCTGTACTGTACTTTTACTTACTTCACAGATAGACGCAACTATAGTTAAAGAGGAAGTAGGGTTTACTACTATTTCAGCAACTATATTAATTTTTTTATCATCACTAAATGTTGGTCGACCAGATCGTTTGGCATCTTGAACACTACCTGTTGCTTCAAACTTGTGAAGAAGCTCCCTCAAATAAGTTCTCGAGATAGGGCGATCTGGGTATTTCTCATTAAATAAACGTCCGCTTCATGGAGATTCTTTCTAGATTCACCAATTATTAAGATATCTGCTACTTTGTCGGCCTGAGTACGTACCATTTTGCCTATGTAAACTCTTAAACGTCTCGTTAAACAATAATAAAATTAAATATTCAAGCTATTTAGAAAAACTTTGCAAAGCAACAAATACTATCAAATTAAAAACGTCAATTTTTTTGACAACTAACTAGAGGCGGACTGAAAAATCTTCAATGTTTAAATGTGAAATAATAATTTTGGTATTTATTTAATTTATCAGTCAAAATTAGTTTAAACCCAAACAAAATTAATATGGCTATGTAGCCAATGTCAATGCCTTCCAAACGAGATATCACTTGCCATAAGGTCCTATTTAAAAATATTGGCCAGAGTGGCACTGTGACGTCATCTATCACTATTACGTCACCTGTTACCATTCGTAAAGAAGTTTACAACAGTTTATTTTCACCCTCCAAATTTTATTAATGTAAGTGTAGCCGTTCAAAAGACACGAAAGGAGGAGGGGACTTTTGAATAGCTTGCCTGTTGGTACTTGCCCAAAAAAAAGTTGTGCATTATTTTTCATAGTTGTCCGTAAAAAAACGCCACTATACTATATTTTTTCTCGTTTTTCAATGTTGCATTGCATAATGCAGTAGTTTGGCAGACTCCGGTTCTGAAAACATTTTTATTTATCTGAATCTCCTCTCTACCCTTTTGATTTATGACCAGTTGGAACATTTTCTTAACTTTATTATGAGGATCACTGTAAATACTAGTGTAGAATCCCAGTCGGGATAGGCTTATCTCAGACATCATATCCTTTCAAGATTTAATAAGGGCTTTTTGCTGAAACCCTGACTAATTTACTACCGACCGATTTTAACGATACAATTTCCCGGTTTTTATGGTCTACGGCATTCAATTAAATCATCTTTTTTTTTGGTTGTGTGGATATACCACTCGGGGCTGTTGTTTGATACAACTGTGGTTGTTTTGTGCTTTTATGCTGAACGGTTTTGTGGGAAAAAATGACAATAAAACAAAGACAGCACATCTTGGCATAACTGAAAAAAAAATCCTTTGTGGTTTCTATACAAAAAACTTCAATTAAAACAAAAAAAAGTGGTCTCTTTCTTTTGGTTGATAAAAGCATTATTGCATCGAAATTTGACTTCAAGAGTTTGAAAAATATAATCTACTTCTAAACAGAAGAGACATCGGTGATTTCGACCAAACTATTTTGCGTAGATGATAGTTTTGGCTGCAATGTTCAGTGTGAAAAATTGTCCGTCCATGTCCAACAAATATTCAGTTTTGAACATCATGTCATGCATGCCTTTGCTCAACTTAAGCCTGGTATTTTATCCCAGTAGACTCCTGCTCTACAGCTTATCTCATCTGAGATATTTGACAGAGTGAAAGGTAATCTCAGTCATTGCTATGGGTTTATTAACTGTGAGCGACAAGTTCGTTGCTCAGATTTCCAATGTGACCATGGCAACTTTATTGATTGCTCCCATAGATGAAAAAATACTTATAGATGGGAAACTGGTTCGTAGCACTCTCTATTTGTACGGGTGGCGCCACCTTGAGAGTCCCGGCAGTACATCTAACACAAATCAGATGGTTGTGAACTTCGCTAACAGCCGAAAAAGAAGATTCCTGTAACTTTACAGTTTTTGGCGGCATATTCAAAACTACTGTAATTTTACTTTTATTGCGAAATAACATTTATGGTCCATTTTTTGATATTTCATTTGAAGTTACTCAAAATTAGATTGATAATACAATAATAACAATCAAATAGTCAAGTGAAATTAAATGAAATGTCAAAAAATGGACCCTATAATGCCTGACGTGGTAAAAATAAAACAATAATCATGAAGTTCATATATTTTATTTAATACAAAAAAGGATACAATAAATGAAACGTTTTTTTACAAATTTCAATGACAAACATGAAGAAAAATAAATGTTAGGAATCCAACAACAATTCTGGGAAGCTCAAAGCTGTATAGAAGAATAACTACTTCTGTCACTTTTTATTTAATGAATAAAGATAAAGCTTACCGGGAGCACCTCACATTACAGCCTTTCACAATAGGTACACATTCTAGACATTGTCTCTTAAAATAAAAGTCCCACTATAAACAATAAAAACCAACTACAGATACTCAACACACACAAAAATAAGCAAACTCACGATTTGGTTATATGTGGTCTGTGCTCACGATATACGTCGTAAAACGTTGGTCTGCAGTTGTCAGGTAGTTGTCAGGCAGTTGTCAGGTTAGGATGTCAGCGCTGATATATATTATGTGGGAGAATCTGCAACTACCACTAACTGCGTTACAGTTTTTATTCTGGTTCTCAATAAATTATAATCTTAGTACTGACGGGACTCTCTATGTGGCAGCACCCTCGCGCCTTCAGAGATCCCCTACCCTGGTTGCACCCAAGAGGGTCCAATTTTACACTATTAAAGCTTTATCATCAGAAAATACTTTCTCCACGGCTGAATAATGCACAGATTATTTTCATATATTTAGCTGCAGTCAGGCAGCAATTAAGGCCCTGAGTGGATATACCATCAACTCGGGACTTGCTGACGAATGTCGAGAACGACTTGCTGATCTTGCAAGTCAGAACGCAGTGCGGCTAGAATGGATTCCGGCCCACTCTGGTTTTGAAGGCAACGAAATGGCGGATGCACTGGCTGCGGAAGGGGCGGCAGCTCCTTTCTGCGTCCCGGGCCCGACCCTCGGCCTAACAAAACAAACGATACGCAAGGAGACGAGGAAGTGGCTTAGGAACCAACACCTCGCTCATTGGAATGCCCTGCAGGGTCCTAGACAATCCAAACTCCTACTGAAGGGATGGACTGATGGACACGCTGGGGCAGCTATTGAACTACCAAGGAGTAGGTTGAGGAAGATAGCAGGACTCCTAACAGGGCACTGCTGTATGAGGAAGCACCTCTACAATCTAGGAGTAGAGGAAAGTTCCCTATGTAGGGGTTGCGGCATGACTGATGAAACGTCAGTTCATGTTCTCTTAGAGTGTCCACACTGGGCTGTATTACGCAGGCGAATCTTCGGAGTCACTGTCATGGCTCCTGGGGACACAAGCAGGCATCCACTGAAAAAGGTTGTGGCCTTTATTGAAGGGCTCGGCTTCATGGATGACTAGGTAGCAGGAATGGCACAATGGGCCCGCCAGTGGCCTCAGTGCCGGAACCGTGACTTTAGTTTGGCTAGGTCAAGGCTCGCCTGCACATTCTGTAGTAGTAGTAGTAGCTGCATAATGATATAAATTCTTCACACCAGTGAATAATTAAAAAGAATTTACTCTCGTTAGCCAATCACATTCTATTATTATCATAATGCACGGTAAAATAAATTGAAATGAATTAATCAAATCGTCTCTTTTAAAACGTCAAACACCCAATAACGCAAATCGCTTCTGACAGCGAGTAGTTTGAAACATCAAAATAATTATACAATCATAATTTCACGTACCATATAGTGAAAAAAATGGACAACAGTAGCGATAGTGAAGGTTTAAAATATGTACGCCTCCAGAAATTGATTTCATTTATAAATGTAAGAGCTTCGATTGAAAATAGTTTTGAAAATAAATATGCTTTATAGCCTAGTGATAAAAATGGTTGACTCTGGCGCGGACAATCAGGGTTCGATCCTCATTGGAAGTTTTTTCAGTCGTGGAGAAAGTATAGTTTTTTACTCTGTGTAGAATGGCTATTATTCACTCGTTTTGGACACTTCATCCGCGTGAATAATAGACATCATTCTGCCCTCGTTGCAGAATATACTATTCATTAATTGCCATGCTCCAACATCCATCCAACGCACAGAGATCGATCTTGTCCAAGACTTTCAACCATTGCAGTCTGCCTTATGAAATCCACCTTGAAATTATAAATTTACATTTCCACGGAAAACTAAACGAACCGCCAAAACAATAAGCCTATTCGTTTTGAAAATCCTAGTGTGAATTTCAAAGCATCATTTGAAACGTTCGTATTATTCGAACCCGGTGTTAAATTTTCCTTCCGTTTGTTCAGCATCGACATGGAAACGTATTTAACACCGCCTTTCTAATTGAATAGCTAGATGGATGCAGTGATCACGAACGTTACGGGCGAGTGGCATTTTATCAGGGAATTGAAGTGGAATTACGCCACCTGTTTCGCACAAGCGCTCCATTTTGATACCGGTCAGATTCTTCAAGGCATTATTATAGCAAATACCGTTCGTATAAATATAGAAATATGACCTTATGTGCAATATACTTCAGTAAACTGGTTAACGAAACATTTTCAACTGATACAATAAAGATATTAATAAAAAACATATTGAAGAGGAAGATTTTGGATTATTTAGCTTTCAGAATAAAGGATAGTGGATGTGGTGGAATGTGTGTTTGTGGGGAAGCAGGGATGGCCTCAAGTGAAAGCTATTGGCCACAGAACTTTTTTTTTCTCTATTGAATGTGTCTAGGTTAAAGATCTATTTTTGCTTGCTCAATGAAGTTTATTATGGAATCTAGGGTAGCTTTTTCTGTGCATGCCAGGAGAGGAGAGGAAAGTTATGGTCCATTAAAGTGATATATAAATTAGATATAGCCGCTTCATTTCACGTACACTCTAGAAATATATGATTAGTATCACCAATGGATACCAAAATGGAGATTGTAGAATGCCCAATTTATGAAGGTGCGCCGGAAAGCAGCCATGGTTTAGTTTTAGTCGCGTTATGGTTGCTGTATACTTTCTACTATAATCAAACATTGTTATGTGTGGTATACTATTTGATAGATTTGTATGAAGCTGGAAGTAGAAGCTTTTTGATGTTTTGCTTAGGTTATTGTAAGCTTCTCTCCATTCTTTTGCCTCCTGATCTGCCTTCTCGTTGCCTATAATACCGCTGTGACCTTTTACCCATATGGGATTAATATGTTTATTATCAATTTTCAATTGGTACCTATAGTAAGTTTCTCATTTCAAAAATTAGTTTCTGATTATAAATATTCATAGGAGATCCTTCTATAGCTTGTAAAACGGATTTTGAGTCTGTCATTATAGCAACTGTTTGAACTGGATTTAGTACACACTATAAGCATTGTTGTAGTGCCAAAGCCTCGGCAGAGTGAACTGAAAAAATGACTGCTATTATAAATTTTTCGACATGATTTATGTAGGTATATGTAAAAGGGACAAAAGCAGGGGTGTATGGTAAAATTGGGAACACAAGCTTTAAATAGCTGCAAAGTAACATCCAGACTGGTAGAGAAATGCCAGACAAATTTAAATGGACTAGTAGATCACACTACAGTAAGATTACTGTGGGTGCTGGGATATAACGACATTTATGAAAATGAACAAGCCGATGTACTCGCGATACGAGGTTCATTTTTTTATTCATTTTAATATCAAGCTGCATCAACCACTAAGGTTTAATAGCAGTGGGACAATACAAGAAACAAGGTATTAGTTAACAATAAAATACAATACAATACATACAGTTATGTGGTAGGTACCTTAAATTTTAGAACAAAGATTAGTTTGGTTGAGGAACCCTAATACGTTTTCTATGTTGTAATTTTCGTTTAGTATGTTCTCTAACGGTCCTTTAATACCGTGAAGTTCTCTTTGTAATTTAAATTTAGGACACTGCACTGATATATGTGATACACTTATTTGCACCTTGCACATGTCACATATGGGTAGAATGTCTTTGGAGAGTAAATGCTGGTGGGTGAGTCGTGCGTGACCTATTCTAAGCCGTGTAAGAATCGTCTCTGCTCTTCTAGTTCTCGGCAGGTTAGTCCATGGTAAAGTGGATTTCTTGATTTCTCTCAATTTGGTTGGAGAATGTGTAAAAAAGCTCTCTCCAGTGGTCGCCGATTTTTTTCTGAAGGTCGTTTTCAAATCCGAGCTGAGAATTGAGGATTCTGCGAGTGGTAGGGAGTTGTTAGTGGCTGTCTGTTTGGCGGCTGCATCGACACGTTCATTTCGATATGTATTTGTTCTTTAATTCGCATAATTAAGTAATTGGTTGGATACATTTGTTTGATGCTCTCGATAGTGCTTAGTGAGTCAGTGATTATGAGGAAGGATTTTGAAATATGATCGATGTAGTGCTGTGTCGCCTTATAAAGAGGTTCAGCAACGACATCTTGGATCAGAGCCTCGTCACAGATTATTAAGAGAACAGATACGAAAGCATGAAAGACAACAGTAAAAAGAGAGAGAGATGGGTTGACTATAATACCGCTGTGACCTTTTACCCATATGGGAATAATATGTTTATTATTAATTTTCAATTGGTACCTATAGTAAGTTTCTCATATCAAAAATTAGTTTCTGATTATAAATATTCATAGGAGATCCTTCTATAGCTTGTAAAACGGATTTTGAGTCTGTCATTATAGGAGCTGTTTGAACTGGATTTAGTGTACACCATAATAAGCATTGTTTTAGTGCCAAAGCCTTGGCAGAGTAAACTGAAAAAATTCTAAATTCTATTCTAAATTTTTCGACATGATTCATGTTTGAAACAAAAAATGCTTCTCCTGTTCCATAGTCACATTTGGATCCATCTGTATATATTTTAGTTACATTGTCTCCAAAATTATTCAATATGGTTTTAAGAACTATGTTATTTAGATTAGGAATTTCGGTGTATAAGGGGTATATGACGGTTGGCCGAAATATAGTACTTTTGTAACTTTACTTATATATAGGGAATTTAGTACTATTTAAGATGAAAGCTTCATCATGATTGGTATTAATAAAGGCCTTTGCCAAAGGAGGGGATGATTTTATTTTCAATAAGGAACTGTAAGATCACAAGTATTTATGTAAGCGACTTTTTGGATCATTTCCGTATTAAACGCTCTATATTTAATTATTTGTTTTTCAGCTAAAAATTGTCTACGTATGTTCAATGGTGGCTCTTGAATTTCTGCCAAAACTGCTTGGTGTGGCGGATGTGGTGGAATATTGAAACTGTTATATTATTCACTATTAATTTTAATAAATATTTCATGTATAGGAAACAAATTTTTTACTTCTGTCGCTAAAAGGACCAACCCTTCGTCTAAATATTAGATAAAGCAGTTCGAATTCTCTCGAAATTTATAATCTAACTAAGGATTTTATATTTTAAATTTTAATATCGTCGGTTTTCAAAGGCGGCAGGTTTGAATTTTAGGTACGTGAGAGGTTTTTCTAAGTACATTATCGAATAATTCATAAGTGCTTAAGACCCTTTTATAGTGAAGGAGATTCCCATCCACACTAACCTATATTTTTCTGGTCTATCTTGTAGGTACAATTGACATCAAACTGGTGAGAAACTGTAGAGAATCCCTTAACACATTCCTTAACACATTGCAGGGAACGAAATGGCAGACCAGCTAGCTAAAGAAAGCTCTAAACAAGCCTTCGCAGATCCGGAGCCATTTTGTGGAATCACAAAGGATTACATAAGAGGGGAAGTCGTTACTTGAGGAACTCAAATGGAGGTTGACACCAGGACACCTCCATACTAAGAGTCTACTGAATAAGTTAGAGAAGGAACTCTCGTCCAGGCTGCTGACGGATATAGAAAGAGAAAAGGAAAGGAGGAAAACGATGGAGGAGTGGCAAGTCCAATGAAGCAACAACAAGCTGACCGCTCAATGGACAAAACAGCTAATCCCTGACCTAAAAGCCTGGATGGATTATTACATCACCCAGTTTATGACCGAACAGGCTCCTTCAGGACCTATACTAATAGAATTGGTAAAGCCGTGTACAATATCTGCATCTATTACCGGCAGATAGATGACGTCAAACATACCCTGACGAACTGCCAAAGATGGGACACAGAGAGGCAGACATATGTTTTAGTGCAACCCCGGAAGGGATCCTAAAGTCCATGCTCAGCTCTGAGGCTGCATGGAGAAAGGCAGGGAGCTACATAAGAAGTGCGATGAGGCAGAAGAAGCTGGAAGAGAGAGAATTCCAGAAAGAAGAAAAAAGACGGGACAGAATGTAAGAATCAAAGAACAACAAATGTCTTAAGACAGACAGATTGTGGAGCACGTCGCCGGCCGCATTGGACAGCTACCGACCTAGTAACTGGACACAGTACCCTGAGGAAGCATCTACAACAGGATGGCCAAAGTGCAGAAAATGTGAACTCTACGATGAAACACAAGGAGCTTACAAGCACTTTGGAAGCACTTTGGAGTGGAAATAACACATCCATCACAACTACTGAAGATCCCTCCAGATAAACTGATGGCTTATATGGACGAAACGAAGCTTCTGGAATGGAAGTAGGTAGATAGTAACAAGTGTAATGGTATAAATATTCAGTTCAAGTGCCTGGGCTATTGAGCCCAACCCAAACTTGAATAAATGAATGACTTTAAAGTTTTAGGATCCACTTTCTGTTTTTGGTCGTTCCAATTCTTTTCATAAACTTTCTACACCATAACTAACTTATTCTACTGATTTGGTTGTAATACTCCTGAAAACAGAGCTTCAATACTGTTCAACCTAGAACAGTCTAGCGTAGGGCAGGGTTTCAATCAAGATTAAGATCAATATGCGCGTTAGTTCACCCGTCTCGAGATTGCTTTTTTGATAAAGTACTATTATTTATTTTCACAGTACTTTCGTTATACCAAAAAAAGGTGCTGGACTAATTGGAAAAGGTTGTGCTCTTTCTCGGGCTAGTGTATCTTCCTCTTTATTTTCTTATGATTTGGATGGCCTTGAATATAGGCAACGAGCTATTAGTATTGCATCTTCTAGTTCATCTGTGTTTTCCAACTAATCGAAAGCTCATAATAGTATATTAAAGTATAAGTGGATATTAAGGTCTTTAAAACACGCGCGATTTTTAAATAGAGCAAGTGTTTCGAAAACTAGTTATCCACGAATACTTCACGCTATTTTTTTTATTGGTGCACTTTCAAAATTATAAATACTGGTCCATAACTGCTACAACAACAAGAAATGGAGATCATGGAAATGGGAACTAAATGTCAAATAGTTGAATTCGTGATGTATATTATGATGTATACCTTGCGTTGTCATGGAAATGAGAAAAACATAAATTAATTTGTATTTTGATGGAAATTCAACCTTATTGAGTTCTGTGAATGTCGATATTAATTTAAATACCATTTCCTAAGATTTGAAAAATCGAAATATAAATATTTCAAACAATACCAACGGCACTTTCCATTTTAATTTATAAATTTGACATTGTTAAATATTGTTCGAATAAAAGTTTTGACGTTACAAACTACTCCTGTCAGATCAATGATAAAAAAATTGTCATTTAGACATGATTTAGACCATAGATTTAGACTTCGTTTCTCGAGTTGTTGATGTTGCCACGGTAACTTTAAAACACGCGCGTTTTTTAAAGTTCGATTTAAACACGCTGAGGCGTGCTTTTAATAGGTAAAATGGTTCACCAATAAAGAAAAATTTGTCAATAAAGATATTTTAAACTAAGTTCAACTGTATTTGCTAACAATCTTGATTTTCCACTAGAAATGTTATATTCAAGCTGTTTCCAATTGCAACTGAACAAAAACAAGCTCCCTCACTACCGCTAGACCTTAATATAAAAGCAAGAGCCTCTTTTATTAGCAAAAAGGGAGCGGTATAGTAGGGTACGGCACACGAAAACGAGATAACGATTATTAAAATAACATTTTACCGAAATCTGAACCTTTAATTACAGTAATGCGAGCTTGAGTATTATGTAACCAGTTGAATATTATGAAAAAAAAAGCATTAAAAAGCTCTAATGCAAACATTTGTTATCGGGAAAATATATAATGGTACTTGTTGTCTCGACTTATTTTTCCATAATCTCTGTTATATTATTTTAATGTTTTATATTATAAGCGATCAGTTCTTTAAAATGATTAGCTGCAGCCACAAAGTTAACTTGTCATTGGAAAAAAGTTTTTGAGATGAAATTTTTATCAGCAATATGCAATATTATGAAGCTTTCTCAGAATTAATATTTTTTTAAGCAGATCATATGAAAAGAACGGAGGGAAGGACCAGAGCGGTGGGTGTTAAAAAGAACACGTAGTACTATAGGCGTTTTCGGAAACTTACTACGGCTCACTAACTCGATCCAGAGAGGTCACGTGATGAATCACTCTGATCACCTACCCGGGAACTGTAGTTTACGAACTAATAGGTTTCGTTTTTGATCTGACAGCTAACGTCATAACAAAACATACATCTCTTCTTCAACTTCGTCATCATCTTCCAAAAAATAATCAAATGCCAACGCCGTTAATGTAGCAAGGCCCCTTTTCATGTTTGATAAAAGCAATATATTTCGTTACCACCAAAAGAATTAGGTTATGTTATATTACCCTTCAGCACAGAGTACCTGTGCCTTCAGTAATGCGCATGCGGTGCCTATAGCGTCTCTACCGACCTACCTCTCGAGGTGGGTTATGAAAAATGAACCTGGGTCAGTCATCCAGTCAACAACTCGGAAGTTTCCGAACACAGGTAGGCAACTCGGGTTAGGTAAACGAACGTGCAGGTTAGGGATCGTGTCAACCCGAGTAAGTTTCCGAAAACGCCTATTGATTGCTGCGACATCTGACCAGTATCTGTACTGCAAAATTATTAAAAGAATGTTTTTTCTTATCACCATTTCAAAAGGAAACGTAAAAAAGGGATGAAGAAGCAATTTTCGAAAATCGTGAATATTTCATTTAATACTTAAAGTTTATTTGCAAGTATTCCAGCAAATACTCGAAACCAACCAAATTTCAACCAAACTTTTTCTCGATACTAAACATAAGGTAGGGATACCTAACAAAAGGAACTGACAGAACTCAAGCTGACGGAAGTTGAAGGTGAGATCTGGTATACCTACAGACGGGTAAAATACTGTAAAAGGGACAAAAGCAGGGGTGTATGGTAAAATGAGGAGCAGAAGTTTTGAATAGCTGCAAGGTAACATCCAGACTGGTAGAGAAATGCCAGAACAATCTAAATGAACCAGTAGATCACACTAAAGTAAGATTAATGTGGGGGCTGGTATATAACGACATTTATGAAAATGGACAAGCCGATGTACTCGCGATAAGAGGTTTAGCAACGACATCTTGGATCAGAACCAGTTCTTAGATCAACCACCAACACAAACACAACAATTTGAGCAGCAGGTAGATTGAACCTGATATTATCAAAAATACACAGAAGTATATAATTTTTAAAAATACTAATATATTCTAATGAAGTAACAAAAACCGGATATCGATTGAACACAACACCTCATTACTTATTGCATTGCATTTACCAGTATATTTAGTAATAAAAATACGGTATGCTTTTCTCGAACGCAATTGCAAGTTTCTATACAGGGTGCGGCAGATAAACGGTCAATTAGAAATATCTAGAGAACTAAAGGTATCTGAATTATGAAAGTTGGTATGAAGGGGTTTTGAATAATGAGCTATTCAATGAAAATATTGCCGTAACCATTCTACTTCCGGTTATACCGGAAGTCGCATATAACTTTGTAATTTTTAATAGAAGACCCTGTATATTTTTAAATTTTAGGAATATTTACGTTATTCTGAACATTTTTTGTTGATACTTCCCTATACCTATCTTGAACCGTTTTTGAGTTGTAATGTTTTTTATATGAAAATGACACTTTTTTACCATGTACATAAAATTCAATATCCTCTAATGTAATTTGAATAAAAGTTCAAATTTCTTAGAAACTATTCACCACATACCGCTTTATCGTTTACACTGTGAAGTTACCTTTTTTATTATACAGGGTGCTGTCAAAATTGGAATGAAAACGGAATCCACAATCTTCGCGTAATTCCTTTTTTTTCAAATGGGACACCCTGTATGTTATTATTTATTTTAGAAGAATACGTTGTCTACTATCGATATGTATTACTATTCCCCATACCTATCTCCTGCAGTTTTCAAATAAATGAGCTTTATACATTTTTGTCACAAAAAATTAATTTATCGTCGCCCATGGAATATTCTGACAAATGACAGTTATTGTTAATGTTTAATAGTCACCTTGTTGTATGCCGTTGAGTGAAGGGTATAATAATAGTTTGCCTTCAATTTTCTCAACAAAATAATAATGGCACATTTAGGATATACAAATGATGATTTTTTAAATTTAATTATGATTCACGGTGAGTATAACAGAATGGTATCCAGAACTTGCCGTGTGTTTGCTGAGAGATATCCTGAAAAGCCTCGACCAAATCATAAAACTGTAAAACGTTTGCTACACAACTGTTCCTAGTTTGGTCAGTTTAAAAGTAAAAGAAATAAGCCCAAGACCCATGTCGATAATGAGGATTTACAAATAGACATCCTGAGATATTTTGCAGCTCATCCAAATTCATCCTTAAAAGAGTCTATAAATGTTTAGAAGTTGATTTGAGCATTTGTTGAATTAACAAGTACCTTATTATCTTTGATAGTATCTGTATAATTGTTCAATGTTTAACCGAGTGTTTAACTCAATGAATTAATACCACATAGCCTATATAAGAATATTAATTTTTTGTGACAAAAATGTATAAAGCTGATTTATTTGAAAACTGCAGGAGATAGGTATGGGGAATAGTAATACATATCGATAGTGGACAACGTATTCTTCTAAAATAAATAATAACATACAGGGTGTCCCATTTGAAAAAAAGGAATTACGCGAAGATTGTGGATTCCGTTTTTATTCCAATTTTGACAGCACCCTGTATAATAAAAAAGGTAACTTCACAGTGTAAACGATAAAGCGGTATGTGGTAAATAGTTCCTAAGAAATTTAAACTTTTATTCAAATTACATTAGAGGATATCGAATTTTATGTACATGGTAAAAAAGTGTCATTTTCATATAAAAAACATTACAACTCAAAAACGGTTCAAAATAGGTATAGGGAAGTATTAACAAAAAAGATTCAGAATAACGTAAATATTCCTAAAATTTAAAAATATACAGGGTCTTCCATTAAAAATTACAAAGTTATGTGCGACTTCCGGTATAACCGGAAGTAGAATGTTGACGGCAATATTTTCATTGAATAGCTCATTATTCAAAACCCCTTCATGCCAACTTTCATATTTCAGATACCTTTAGTTCTCGAGATATCTCTAATTGACCGTTTATCTGCCGCACCCTGTATAGATCCTCATATTTACCGAAACTGAAGAGCATTCAGGGTAGGAAAAGGAATGTAGACTGGCAATTTACTGATTTTCAAGAGAATCAACAACTACTCTCAACTATGTCATAGCATGTTGATCTTAACATATTCTATTTACAATTGAAAATGCTTCAGGGTTTAATAGTAGTTAATTTAATTTCTGTGCAGTTGTTTTGGAGAATAAAAGTTGATTGCTTATTTATTAGAGTGCGCTCAAAATGAAGAAAAGAGCAAAGAGGAGGTTTGAAACTACGAAATATTTACAGATTTTTTTAAAACGCTCCCAACTCGCCACAAATGAATATTTGGAGTCTTTTGGATTGAAAAATTATAAAAATAAAAAGTTTTGTATATTGGAAAATGATGGAAAATTTTGAAATGAGTTTTCTGGTGGACTCAGTATTTGAAGAAACTGAAATTTTATGATATATTTTTTGAAAAACCCATTATTAACTTGAAAATCATATAAACGAAAAAGTGGAAGTATTGAACTGAAATTTCAGCAGAGCAAAAGCCCAACCTACTAGAAAATAATTCAAAACTGTAAAGGTTTCCATTTTATAAACGATTAAAGTAAGAGTACTGGAAAAATGATATAAAATGCATGCTATCGAGGTTCAAGTAGATGTATATTTAGTTTGATAAAGAATTTTTTGAAAACCAATACGAAGAAATATTTTCCTTCATCATTTCTAAAATAAAAATAATATCTCTTGAAATATTTCCATTTTCCAATAATCATTGTATGTCTTTATCTTAAAAAATCTTTCACTGACACCTCATAAATTTTTAACTCCAAGTCAAAACGTCGACGGGCGTTTAAATTCCTTTCAATACTCACGAGAGATGTTCAAAGTGAGGAAGTTTGTCAGACAGACGTCTTTCTGCTTTAAAAAGATTTGTAATCTGTACACAAGCAATAAAACCCAAAGATCACCTTTCAGTTCTGTCAGACGAGCGCCACTCTAACACCATTTTTCGTTAAAATCTGACAAGCAGGATTGGAATCAGTTTTTATTAGATGGAAAAATAAACAGATTTGTATATTTGGGATAAGGTGCTGGGATAAGTAGACAAATAAGTTTGGTTTTTCACAATTTTTTACGAAAATTTGAGATTGTGTGAAAAAGTACTTTGATTTTTTCATTATCCACAACTTTTATATGAACTGAAATAGCTATTGATGCCATCAGCTGGGAAATGCCTAATTTTGTGTAACGCGTGAGATTTTTGCGGAACGAACAGAGTGAGTCTAGATGGAAGGTTTTTAGCGAGATTGATTTATTTTTAGTTTTATTTAAAAAAAATGAGTGATTCAAGTTCCGAACAGCTACCAAGAGATATTGAAGAGTTAGCAGGTAATGCTCTATTATCAGTAATTCCCAAAAAGTCAAAGGTAGTTTATGATTTGGCATACCTAGGAAAAATTTGTTACGTGGTGTGATGAGAAGGAAATTAAATTAAACATGTTAATGAGAAAGTTTTACTTGCATATTTTGAGGGTAAGAAAGATCTAAAAGTTTCCACATTATGGACACTTTACTCAATGTTAAGGTCTGAACTAAATCTGAAAAGGAATATTGATATTAAGAAATATACAAATTTGGAAGCATATATTAAAGGCAAGCGGACGGGTACAGTACTAAAAAGTCAAAAGTTTTTATTAAAGAAGATTTTGCCAAATTTTTAGTTGAAACTGATGACAATTAATACTTAATGGCTAAGGTTGCAATGATTATTGGAATGGCAGGAGCATGCAGAAAAGCAGAATTAACATTTCTTCCAGTTGAAAATGTTATAGACGAAGGAAGCCATTTTCGTGTTGATATCCCACCTTCAAAAACAAAAGTTATACGGCAGTTTGCAATTACCACTGGAGACATTGAAAATACGAATCTTGTTAAAATATCAAGAAAATATATTAAGTTGCGTCCCCAGGTTCTTAAACACAACAGATTTTTTGTAAAATATGCGAATGGAAAATGTACCAGAAATCCTGTGGGAATTAACACATTTAGCAGTCTGCCAAAAGTTATTGCACAATTTCTTGGTCTTTCAAATTCTGTTCTATATACTGGCCACTGCTTCAGAAGAAGCTCTGCCACTTTCCTAGCAGACATTGGCACCGACATTTTAAAATTAAAGAGGTATGGAGGTTGGAAATCTACCTCTGTTGCGGAGGGATATGTTGAAAATTCCATAATAATAAAAAAATTATAGCGCAAGAAATATTTGGTGAAACATCTAATGCAATGTGCGCCGCTTCCCAAATAACAGCAAGTTCGAGCAATGAAAAAAATATGTCGGCGGGAATTAATTTGAATAATTGCAATAATTGTGTTATCAATATTTATAATAATTAATTAACTTATAATTTATGTTTTTAACTTGTATTATAACAGTTTAATAAATAGAATAATTCTTTTTGTCACTAATTTTGAAATACATTTTTCGTCACCAATTGCATAAAATTTTACTTTATGCAACTAGTTACAAAAAGTAAGACGTTTCATAATGTCAATCAGTTTTAAAAAGTGTCACTTTATATGTCAAAATTAGAAAAAGTTACATTTACAACCCCTATTCCCATGTCACAAGCTGTTGGTAGTCCTCAACTCTTGCTAATATTTTTTTTTAAAACAAGTTTTGTTACTAAATTCTGACATTTTTAGTCCGAATAAGGAATGAAGAACAACAACCATTAAATTAAATCATCCCTTCCCATCCTTGTACTTAGTCTTAACTATGACACATCACAATTTGCATATTGCATTAACATAATCATAATAATTCCCTATGCCCTGATGAACATTAGCACATTAAACCCGGGATCGGCCCAAAGCGCCCTCTGCCTCTCGGTGCCAACAACTAAGCTGGGTTAATATACACGTTAAGGTATTGTGCGCCCTAATGAACGCAAATGGGCGGTAATTTACTTTAAACAATTACACTTGAGGCTCTTCAAGCTCAGAAACGGGTTAGGTGGAATGTATATTTCTTTTTTCTTTTTTGGAAATAATAAGCGATGCATATACAAGCACGCTACATTTCGCAAGTTTTGGATTTCGTGTTGATATTGATCTGGAAACGCGGGAATGCTGCGAGGCTTATGTTTACCAAAAAATTTTATAAATACCAGGCGCGTTTATAAAATAAGGACCGTTCCAAAAATTAGCTAATAATTCTATTTTCACATGTTTCTACATATTTGCAATTATCTCTACTAGATACTGAGAAGACTAAATTTTACCAATCACGGTGAATTTTGCCAGAAGTTTGAAACCTTTCTTGCTGTCCAGGTTTTTGGAGTCTGTTTGGCAAAAGTTATTGAGTCGATTGGAGGTTCTGGTACGATCAAATCGTCTGCATCACCCTTCCATGCAAGGAAGATTGTTTTTTAGGACAGAATGACCAGATATCCAGAGCAGAGATATGTTGTTAAGCCTTCTTAATGAAGGAAGTCTTGCAGTTAGATAACAATTTCGAGATGTCAAGAACCCAGTACTTTTAAAGCCGTTTGGATGTCTGAATTCACATTTATTGTTTTATGTGTGAGTTTCTTTAGCCAGGGAAGCAGCTGGACTAAAAATTTTAGGACCCACCTACGGCCTAACGACTTCAACAATTGCGGAACTGGCCAAACGTTACACCCATGCTCAATCCCTTATGATATGGGATGGAATAAAAGGATGCAGTCTTGACAGGATCACCCTGGGCGATCCTGGGAAGCTGGTGCCGAAGAAATATTTGGTGATGACCGGGAAAAACCTACGTTTCACAGTTGGGTTTCTGATTGGCCACTGACAACTAAGGAAACACCTCCGTACTATGGGGCTAGTGGACACAGGAATATGGAACTGTCAGGCATGTCTTATGCGAGTATCCGGAGTTATCGTTAATAAGAGATTGTGTGCTCGGTGAGTCTTGACCTACACCTGCCGGTATAAAGGAGATATCTCCTAGTGAGCTGTCCACCTTCCTGGGAAGGACAGAATGGACGATGACCTAGGAGGACAACTCCTCGGGTGGATGTACAGTGGGTCAGTGGTCAGTGGCGTAAGTGCTGTGAGCCTATACACACACCCTTCCTACTCTGCAGATACAGATACAGATGTATAAGACTAGTTCCTATGTTTTTGAGCGTTTATGAGGTTCCTAAATGTTTTTTATGAAAACTATGCATTTGCGAGTAAAATTTTTCCAGCGGGTTGTCAATAAAAGACCCTAAAATTCAAGTAAAACTCATTCAAACCTTACGGTTTGAATAATGAAATTTCAGGATTTGAACTAATGTGGTTCTAATTTCAACACCACCTACTGTCGCTTTCAAATATCACCGTCCTAATTTCCGAGACAATTATTTTCGTTTATCGTAGAAACAAATTAGGCTGTCTAACTATTTCGCCTTTCATAAAACCTTCTAACTACTCCTTTCTGAACTAAATGATACAATAAATTTTCCGGAGTTCTTCTAATTTATTTTCTCAAATAAACTTTATATCCTCGCACAAAGGTCCGGACCCAAGAAGTAAATATTTCGGCGGAACAATATAATCCCTAGCAGATAATGAGTCATAAATCGTTTGGAAAATGAATGAAAAGCGGAAAAACAAAAACGAGAATAGAGCAAGGGAAAAGTCGGCGGAGAGGCTGCAACCGAAAAAGTTTTTATATGCCAAGGGATTTGATAAATATCGATCTATTTATTTTTAGACCAAGTGAAATAACAAAATACTTCCCTGTCCACAAGGATTAAGTGGAAAAATATTAAAAATGTATACTTTTTTTATGGAATGGTTTGTCAAATCTTTCAATCCTTTACGATCAGTTTTTCTTTTGGACCCAAATCCTAAATCTAGAGAATATGCAAACGCTGAATCACCACGCAATGTTTTGATTGGTTTACTGACAATTTT
>CAJUYI010003643.1:2439-22109 GCA_910591695.1 Galerucella pusilla | reverse complement strand
AAACGGAGTCTTCCATTATTATGAGTTTTTTGCTATTTAGCTCTAATACAGTTGGCAGAAGCAAACGTGAGCCCTGGTGGGCGTGTTCATGTCGCTGTAGTTGTATTTTTGTAGTAACCATTCGATATTTTGAATCGATAACCAAATATCGATACCATAAATGTCAACTGTTAAGGGCGAGTTGTACCAAACACCTGAACTCGATTTAATGATGACTGATGTTTAGACTGATGTAATTGTTGATAATAAATACATCAATTAGCCACAGTCTAAACATCAGTTATCATTAAACCGAGTTTAGGTGTTTGGTACAACTCGCCCTTAGAGATATGTAAACAAAGTCAAACTTGCTAAAAATGTAACTCATAATAATTAAAAAATGTATATTGGACCAAAAATAAAACTAGGTACCGTTTGCCCTAAATGTCCATATTCTCAAATTACATGACTCTGTAGTAATGTCATGACCAGACAATCCTCTGCTATGCTAAAACTAAGCAAGGTGCAAAGACTTGCATGCACTGGCATTACAGGGGCAATGAGGACTACTCCTACAGCGGCGCTGGAAACAATGCTAGACCTTCCTCCACTACATTATGTCATAATGTGCGAAGCAAGGGCAGCACTAACCCGACTGGAAAAAGCACTAGACCATGATGTGGCACATGGGAGAGGACACACAGAGATAAGGCAGGTGGGTGATGACATTTTCAAAATGCCAACAGACCAAATGTCTACCAAATATATCTTAGGCAAGAACTTCGAGATTGGGGCGACGACCCAGCACTGTAGTGGAACGCATTCTGATGCGATAATTACAGTCAAGCAAGGTCGGACATGGTTAGTACTTGGATGGGTTACCATGACAGGGAAAACCATCGTATAGGGCCTGTACAGCCTGCAGCGAAACACTTTAGACTACTAGGGTGCACTTTAGACTACTAGGGTGAGTAGCATATCACAGCTCGCAGGCATTATACCAATGAGCACGAGGTATATCTAATGTAGATATGTCGTCTTTCGGAGGAGACGTAAAACCGAGGTCCCGAGTCCATGGATGTTGGGCTCGTTAAAGAACGCTACCACTGGTTGGAACACTAGTGGGTTCGCCAAAATTTCCGGTTAGGGGTAGAGTGCTCCCGGCGTCGGTGATTAGCCTCAGTCGCAGAAATAGACCGACGTTAAACAACAGAATAAAAAAAAAAAAAAACTTCGAGATTGTCATCAAAGATATACAGCAAGACGAGCAAATATGAAGGAATCGTCTCGCTAGGAAAATACGCCTCTGTATTCCAAGCAGAGGTTTATGCAATACTTGCGTGTGCAAGAGCTAACAGTATGAGAGCCTACAACAACAGGCAGATCAGGATCTACAGCGACAGCCAAGCCGCCCTTAAAGCACTTCAGAGCTATAGGGTGACATCTCGGCTAGTATAGGAATGCGGCGAAGAACCTAGAAGACTGGCGACTCGGAACAGTGTAACACTGGAGTGGGTACCAGGTCATAAAGGAATCACAGGCAATGAAAAAGCTGACGAACTCGCAAGAGTAGGATCGTCAACTCTGATGAACGGACCCAAACCTGCTGTGGGCATCCCCAGATGCTTAACCAGGTCATGGTTAAAAGGGTGGTTGAAAGAACAACACAAGAAATACTGGAAGAATACGACTGGGCAAATACATGGGAAGAAACTCATAAAAGAACCATCAGAAAAAGTAGCGAAAGAACTGCTCTCAATGAGCAGGAACAAACTGCGCACCACTACGGGGCTACTTACCGAAACAGCTCTGCATATACTATGCAACTGTGAGTCGCTGGACCACAGAAGGCAGAAACTTTATGGTAGAACCCAAATGACTCCAGAAGACTTCTACAATCAACCAGGAGTATCCACAATAAGCCCAGGAGGCTGAAGTGGTACCGGCGAAAGGACGGCTCCGAAGGAAAAAAAAATGTCATGAAAAAGAAGGGTCAAGTTTCTATGGAAAGCAACAAAATATGAACTGGTTATGTAGCCTATTCCTTCATCTATCTGCTTACACATCAGGATCTTTTGGAATAGAGCCGTCGAATGCTAAATCTTATATATTTAGTTGTTGTAAACAATGTATGTATGTCAAAATTACCAAAAGCACACATTGGTTATCTATGTCTTCGACCCCAGTCAAAATGAAAAGTTGCCAAAAACAATAGCCATTTTATATATCCCTTGTACAAAATATTCGAAGAACTATTGGATCCAAATTAGTGAGATTGTCTTAAAATCGGATTATCATCCTAGCATTGACAACACTGATACAGAATGAATAAAATGATGTATGTTGATGAAATCACTCGGTCATATTATTTCGATTATATTTAACAATTACTAATGGACAATCGTTAACATTGGCTCTTGATTGGCTGCTTGCGATTACCTTATTTTAGTTCGCATATTTTCCGGGGCTCATGTTTGCTTCTGACAACTGTAGTTGTCCTAATTGGATTTTTAATCAGTTCTACATATTATTACTTATAAAATAGGTAAAACCTGTTCATTTATCGAATGATTCGACATTGTTAGTCCTTATATTATACAGTGGCTTTCAATTCCCCACACCGAATAACGGAGTGTATATATTAAGGTTGAATATTTCATTTTTATTGCAGAATCTCCATAGACCAATTAGTCGAGATGCACTGATCCGAGTGTAATTGAAAAAGAAAGACACGGTTCTTTTTTTTGTCTGTTGTGTGCTGCATTTTCCTCATCAAATGATGTTATTTATAAATTAGTGTCCCGACTTTTACCCCTTACTATTTTACCATACTATTGAATTTACAAGGAGAAAAGCAAATAACCAATTTAATGGATTCTTTTGTAACTACCAGCACGTAAAATGATGATTCGTTTTTCATTTCGATTTCTCGAACAGATGTCGTAATAGCTCAAATTTTTTTGTAAGTGTCAGGTAGGGATAAAATTTATTAAAATATGGAAAAAGATTGCGGTTTTATTTCCCAAAAAATTACATTCGTGCTAGGTATCAAATATAAAAATTATCACGTTTATATCACAAACTTTAACTATATTTGTCAAACAGAAATATCATGTAGACTCCGTTTCACGTAAGAAGGAGCCAACTGTCTTGCGCAGAAACCAAAATCAGTTTTGTTTATTTATGTCGCACAGTTACGACCGGCTCATGCCATTGGCGTTACAAACTATGTTTGATGCCGACAGCCATTTTATCATCGACATTTGAGGATGTGTTTGAAGCAATAAATTACTGTCGAATATTTTTGAATATTTAACTAGTTTATATGCGAGTTTTGTATGTTTTATTTGATCTCAAACCATGCCTCCTAAAAAACTTGAACGACGATTAATCTTCCACCATGACAATGTAGTTCCCACACAATTCGAAGAATATTTGAGTTTGTAAAGCAAGGAAACATTGAATTGTTGGACTATGCTTTATATAGTCCCGATTTAAATCACAAGGACATCTTTACATTTCAAAGGTTTCAGTCCTCAGAAGATGCACTCAAAGAGTTTTGAGTGTACCAACAAGCGAGTGGAATAACTGCTAACAGAATTGTTTCGAATAGTGTTTAAAAGTTACCTACTAACCCTGGTATCATCTAGATTAATCCAGAAATATCAAGAACATAAAGAGAAGCTCATGTCTATAAATAAAACGATCAAAGATAATAACCAAAACCTTGTATTACTATAAAGTAATTTAAAGTGGCGAAGTGACTAAGGGAAAGTTAATTTATACTTATAAAAGTAATTAGAATGGGACACACTCAACGACTGGATAATAAGCAGCTCAATTTAACTCAATAATAAATCCACTTAAATCGTGAGAAAATTTTCAAGGGCCTACATCTTAATTTTATCAAGCAGCTTTCTATTTAAATTGGAGCTTTTCCATTATGAATTAATTCCGCCAAGGGACAAATTAGTAATTCGCCATCACTTTCCTTATCTGCAATTGGCACTTTCTAAAACTTAATTTACAAGAAAACTCATTTCCGTCTCAAAATTCACGCTGTAGAGATGAAAAACAGTTTAAGTATAACAAACAACACATTTTTGGATAAAAGGGTTATTCTCGACGCTTTGTAATTATGCCCAATTGCACTGTTTACTTTAAGACAGTCATTTGCACCACCTACTGTTAGAATTTAAGTGACACTTACGACCGTTTGCACCAGCTCTGATTATTTCCGAAGGTTAGGTAAAGACGGTTAAATGTTAACAATCATAACATCCCGGAAGACATCAAATAATACATTTTTTCCCACAACTGGTTTCTAACTGTATACAGATTCCCCATGGTATTTTTTTTTTCAAGCAACAAACTCAATATATTATACACCAAGGTGGTGAAGACTATTATTATTGACCGAGCATCAAAATTATTCCGCGAGTGGCTTTGCCCCGAGGCTTATTAATGTCTTCACCACCACAGTGGTGTACATACAATTTTTCCCACTACTATAATAGCCAAATTTAAAACAAAAATTAAAAATAATTCACCACGCACCACGAGAAGCGTATACTCCGTCGTCTGACTGACAAGTACACTGTCAGTTTTCGATATATCATGAACGTACTCGTTATGTCATCATAATAGAAAATTATTAACCACTAATAAAGAAATTCAACTTCTCAGTTGGCTAGAGGCAGCAATAATTGTCAACTTCACAGCTATAGTCAAACGCACTCTTATCACAGAGTACACCATCTAACAAGAGACGAAGGCTTTGTCGGTTCCTTTGAAGTTGGACTTAAACGGAAATACGTCGAGACTGACAGATATACTACTTGATACCACAGAGTACACCATCTAACTAAGGCAGTGACAACCAAACCACAGAGTACTGAGTAACTGACGGGAACGAACGAACGGAAGTGTCGACCATGTGTCGACTTGACATTGACATATATACTAATTAATTCACGCATGTGCACACAAAATTGCGATCACGAAAACGGCTTTCATTCGCCTCTTGTTAGATGGTGTACTCTGTGCTCTTATCGTGCGGGTTCAAAGGTCACTAACCATATTATGTATCAAATCAAAAAAACACAGAGGTTACCAAAATGTGAGATAACAAATACACCCGGAGAGAAGAAAAAGAAGATTATTTTAACTAACATGAAGATAGCTACATAGACGTTCCAAGATAGCTACATCATATATTTTTGGTCTTGCCATGGGCTCTTGCCTCTCACCAATTCTATCAAATATTTTCATGGAACATTTTGAAGCCAAAATAGTGAATAATCAAAAATTAAAACCAATTGTCTGGTGGAGATATGTAGACGACATTTTTGCAATATGGCCTTATGACTTAGTATCTCTAAATGATTTTTTAATAAATATAAATGATGGAGAAAAATCTATAAAATTTGAAATTGAAATTGAAAATAACAATTTTTTACCATTTTTGGATATTCTTATCAATAAAACACCTACAGGGTATGAAAGTGTTTATCGGAAGCCAACACACAAATAGGTATTTGAATTTTGAATCAAATCATGCTACAAACGTTAAAAAAGTGGTAGTAAAATCTTTATACGATAGGGCCAGAATCATTTGTTCTAATGATAATCATTTCACAAAGGAGAAAACTGTACTGAAAAATGTCTTAAATTCCAATAATTATCCGGGAGAATTTGTAAATAAAGAAATCAAGAATATAAAGAAAGGCTCATTGTTAATACCCCATAAGAATAACAATAATATTAATAATTCAGCTAACATAATTTTTAAAAACTTGACAATACCGTATGTTAGGGGTTTGTCAGAAAGAATTAAGAAAATTGGTAATCAATTTAACATTCGAACCAGCTTTAAATCTAACAATACTTTGAGATCTATCTTAACAAAAACGAAACCAAAAAATGAAGAACAATCTTCAAAAAATTGCATATATCAGATATCTTGTGAATGCGACAAATTCTATTTAGGTGAAACATCTAGACCATTGAAAGTCCGAATAAGTGAACATAAAAAATACATCAGATAGGGAGTTCTTTAAGTCAGGTATTTGTAAACATGCTTGGGAAGAGAGGCATAAAATTCAATGGGATTCGACAAAAATAATATTGAAAGTGCCCAATAATAAAAGACGAAAAATCAAAGAAAGTGCTTTGATACAACTAAATGCAGATAAATGTGTAGCTAGTATTTCAGCCGAATGTAGTCAAATTTGGTTACCAATGTTAGAAAGAGAAATTTCCTATAATCAATTACCTGCGTTATCAGGATAGCATCATAAGTTTTTATCCAGGTTTTCTTATGATTTATCATTGGAATAGTTGTTAATCGATACACACTTCAATACACAAAATCACCAAACTGAGTTATACATGTTTTGAAAACAAAAATGATCACACACAAAAAAGTAACAACAAACGCGTTTTATTAACAACATATCCAAAAATAAGCTAAAAAAAAGCGCTATCCCACTGGAACGTGCACTTCACTGGATTCCATTTCTAGTAGACTATCATATCGTTAGAATGTCATAAAATAAAATATTTTATTTCACATTCTACCAGAGGTGTGATCTACTATGAATGGACCTTAATAAAATTTGACAACAAAGTTTTGTAGTCTTAAACTTCAAAATATTATTGATTGTCTAGTTGTCATATTTTTTCGTTGTGTCAGATAGGGACCAAACATTTTTTTATCAATTTCATTACTAGTTAATCTTGACAACGGTAGCTGGAACGCTACCGAAACGTTGAAATAAAAATTCCCAAAAGAATAAGAAAAAAGCATATATTGTCACTTTGAATTGTCAAACTGACATTTAAATAAAAACTTCGCTGGTGAAAGACTTTTTAGAATCGCTGAAAACTAAATACATATCCTTCTTTTTCCCGTCAAAATTGCATAAGTCTGTCTTATTTATTTTACGGACTTTATTTGGAAGTTATGATTAAACGCATTAGAAGAAAATGAAAACGGTGAGTATGTCTTTGTTGAATCGTATGACCCGCACGATAAGAGTGCCTTTGACTATAGTAGCGGAGAATAGTATATTATACACCAATGTGGTGAAGACTATTCTTATTGAACGAGCACCAAGATTATTTCGCGAGGAGCTTTGCCCCAAGCAATATAAGGTGCGAGGTTTATAAATGTTTTCATCGCCAAATTTGAGACAAAAATTAAAAATAATTCACAAACGCACCACGAGAAGCGTTTACCCCGTCGTCTGACTGACAAGTACACTGTCAGTTTTCGATATATTATTATGAACGTACTCGTTATGTCATCAGTCATTTTTGGTTGAGCGCGAATTTTAAACTAATGGCATTTTTATTCAAATGATTTTATCTTGATAGGTAATTTCAAGCAGCAAATATGTTAGACAATCTCCTGGGTATACAAAATTATGTTGCACAAGTTTTTGTTGAGCTACTATCCCCAAATTCACAAAATATTCGAATTTGTCCATTGTAAATCTAGTTTATTGTAAATCTAGGTTAATAATGGAAAAAATTATCAACCACTAATAGAGAAATTCAACTTCACAGCTAGTAGTGAAAAAAGAATATTGCTCAGCTCACTCGCATACCTCCACATGGAGCAAAATTAATTATTTGTCATTCAATGTCCATTAGAGGCCTACAGTAATTTTAGATGGAATTTAAATCGTCACACGAAGGGATTACCGAACCCTAAAAGCAATTTTCGGGTAAACATTGGGAACAATTCCACAGACGAACATAACGAACGGTTATTTCAAAGCAGGTATTTTCACATTGTGGGAACAACATGTGAGTAGAATAATCGCGTTTGAACAATAATTGTGTACACCCTATCCCTTTGTTGTTATTTAAAAAATACCAATTCAAATTTCAATTACAGAGCTCTCCAGCATACTTGACTGTTTTCTTACACCTCCTTACTAAAAATAATAAAGGTGTATAGAAAACTTTTTATCGGGGATAATGTCCCTAGTGCATTCAATTTTTCAGGAAAAATTCGGAAAAACGAGTTTCTCAGTAATTTGCTTCAACAAATAGCATGAGCGAGAGTGGTTTTATTTTTCCACTTTCGCGAATGCTATTTGTTAAAACAGATTACGCAGAAACGAGTGTTCTAATTTTTCCACAGGAAAAATTAGATGCACGAGTGATATTTGGTAAGATTATTTCCTGAGTTAAATAAACATTTTATTTTGATACATCATTTGTTTCAATTAAAATAATAACAACAATAATTAATAAGAACAATATAGCTAGGGAAGCTAGGGAAGGTAATTACTTCAAATTCATTTTAAATTACAATTATTATAAAACTTACAAGTATTGTTAGTCATATCGGTTGAATTGTTTTTAATTATGTTTTTAGTAGCACTATTCTCTATGTTGCTGTGAGGAGTGTCAAACGATTGATGGTGTTGGCTCGAAGAAGTGTCTAGTACATTATTTTGGACGGTACTTGAGGCAGTGATGTGATCTCTGTTGTTGGTAACGGTACATAGCAACACAGCATAGAAACCATCCAGTTTGTTTTTACAAGGCAACTTGCATGAAATTCTTCCAATTTTTTTTTCCGGAAAACTGCTGACAGCTAAGTTGACAGTTGTTAAGTAATTTTTTCACCTAAAATTTATATTTGACATACCAATTCTTGGTAGCGATTAGTCAAAATTAATAGGAAGGAAATAATCCATGAAAAATTGTAATCCCGCGGAAAAAAAATTAGTTTTACGTGATCGACTCCCCTTACTCCCATTATTTTTCTTGTACTGTAGTGAGGTATCTCAATAAAGCATGCTTTTCAGTTTTCTGAACTGAATTTGATCCAAATTTGACGTAGGGGAATTTTGTTTGAACTGACATGTTCTCTAAAGTAAGTTAAGGGTAGTTTCACAAATGACCTTGAAATTCTAGATTTCAAGGGGAGCTGTCAAAACCAACAGCACGTACAGATGCTACAATAAAATGCGGTTGTCCCCGTCAATTAATGCTTGAATTCATTAGTACCGTTGTAGCTTTATTATTGGAACCGGCTTTTACCTGCAATAGTTGTTATATATCTTGATGGCTATTATTTCTCAAATTGTTTCATTGATTAATTCGATCGAATCTATCCCAAATCTGTTCATCTGTTTTCAATTGAGTGCACGGTGGGATTATTTCTATTTAATGTTTAACTGTCACATACACAAATCTGATAACACCGAACTTGACAGGCGAATTAAATTCGATTTTCAAACAAAAAATAAAGATTGCTATTTACTTTTCCAAAAGATAATAATATGCACTTTCAAATCTTGATAATATGGGTCAGATAGGCACCAAAAATTATCTAATAACTAATTAATATTGACAACAATAGCTGGAACGCTACCGAAACATCGAAATAAAGAATATAAAAACATTGTGGTTTGATTCCCAAAAAATTAGAGAAAAAAGAATATTTTCCAAAAGAGTATTTTCCACATTTATTTGTTGTGAAAGCATCTTTCCCATCAAGAAATTCTCAATAACTAGGTAGGAAGACGTATCATCCAATTTGTGATCGAGTCCTTTGTAGTGCCGTGACTAAAGAAGTATAAAAACTATATCCTAACATAACGAACTATGTACATGGAAGAAGTAATTGTATCATTATTTCATAACTGGAAATAGATCTCAGTTGAAGTTGATTTATTAATAAAAATCAATAATTTAATATTCAAATTTTTCCTAGAGAGTAAGGTTTTGGGGAGTATACTGACATTTGAATATTTAAATTTGTATTGGTTGGTATATCTACAAGATAGCAGGGGAAGTAGATGTTGCTTCTTAAGCCGGCTACTCACTATTCGTTGATGCGATTCGTTAATACGTTTCGTCGGTTCACTTCGTTAATTCGCGCTTCGAACGAAGCGACGCATTACATCCTACTCATTGTGCGTTGATTCACTTCGCTTCGATGATGCATGAAACTTCGTTACATTGTGCGAAGGGTGATCACAAGCTTCCATTTATAAAAATGAATTCGGAAGAAGAAGACCTACTTCTGCTTGCTGCAGCTCAAGCTTATTATGAAGTAATTTTGAATTAAAAAAAAAAAGAAAAAAACGAAGATGGTGGACCCAGTCTTTATATAAAAGCAGATCTCGGTAAGCATTGCAGTTAAAATGCAAAAAACTAACTGCATCATTGGTTTCTACGCAAAAACCCGTTTTGTTACTTTCTATAACTGATTGAATTCAAAAAAAAAAATTGGACACCGTGTACTTATATACATAACATGTATTTGCAAATAAACGAAAAAAATCACATAAGTTGTTTTTACTTACCAACGTGTCAATTTTTCCTTTCGGAGTGTATATCCCGTGTAGAAAATTATCTAAAAGTCTGTATGGCGGCCACGTTGGTTTATATAAGTCGTCTGTCCCTGCTCCCGATTTCTGGCTACAGATTACCTTTCTCCTGTAGCATCGGTAAGTTTAAAAAAGACTTTCTTTCTTTTTTTTTTTAATTCGTCGATGTTTACAGCTCCCATTTCTTCAGCAATACTTTTGAAAGCATCATGCACTTTATTTCGGTTTTTTTTGTTTTTGTCGCTCGGGTTCCATAAACATGGATGCGATTGAATTTTTTGAATAAATAAAAAAACAAAATCGTCATTGAAGACACACACACACCACGACTGACAACAACGAATGATTCGCCTGGAGACCAAATGGGTCAACTTCGTCGCTCGGTCGACTTCGTCGCATCGTTCAATTTTTCCTTTGATGATTCGTCCAAATATCGACATCAAGGCAAAGCGCCGCACAACGAATCGCATCGGCGAAGCGAGTCATACTCACTAAGCAAAAATTCGTGAAGTACTGCGACGAAACGACGCATTAACGAATAGTGAGTAGCGGGCTTTAGTTGAACGGTCACTGTCTTTTTCGCTTGCCATTAGGTGTGTTCTTTTTGACTGAGATCTCAGTTAATCTCAGCTCACATCGGTAATGTGTGCGTTCTTTTTGATTTACTCACTTCGAAGTGAGCTGAGATTTTTCCTCCCCCTTCACCGATGCTGAATGTGATGTAAGGGGGTATCAGTTGGACTTGAGTCGGAAATAAAGTGGAGGGGATGAATCAAGCGTGGTTATTGGAGATCTAGATTCCAGATAGGTTATGTTTATATGTTTTATGTCTCTTATTCACGCATGTGACGGCAGATCTCGTGTTTCAATTGAGTAGGTCGTTCTTTTTGGTGCTTACTCACATCACTTTATCTCAGATCACTTCAACTGAAGTGAGCTGAGATCTCAGTCAAAAAGAACACACCTAATGACCACGGAAAGTTGACGTTTCTTGAGGAGAGTTACTTTACGCTCGCCAAGCGTAAAAAATGGCAAAACGCTCGTTGCCCATAACAACCGATACTACAAGCACAATTGAATTGACAGTGACATATATAAAAGTTTGGAACATATTTGAATTGACATTTAAACGGACAGATTTTGAAAGTTTTTATGAATTCTACTTTATATTTATTTTTAATAGTTACAATTAAGTGATTGCAGAAAAAATATTGTATGTATTACGAGCAAAAACGTGACATTATTGCTTTCGAGTACTCAAGCAATAATGTATCACTTTTCGCTCTTAATACATAAATAACTATTTTAAAACGGGCAATATTTTTAGTGCAATATGTAGCTGCAGCATAGTGGCTTGCAACATTGCCAGCAATAACAGCCATACTGGGTTATATATTGACAATATTTTCAGTGTGTCCCGGCCATATAGCTAAACATGTTTTGTGTTGCCTATACATTTAATTGGTTGCAGCAAAAGTTGCCGGACGATCGCTTGGCCAGCGAAAATACTCTGCAATTTTACTTTGTTTTGGTTTTCGTTTGTTGTTGTTGTTATGAAAATTTTGGAGGTTATAGTATATTAAATGACTAATACTTGGTCGAATTAAAACATTATTGAGTTTATTAATGGATTACATTTACATCCTAAGTTATAGAATGTGGAAACCGGAATTTATAAAGACAGACATGCTAAAAAAGATGGATGGACAGTTATTGCCCAAGAATTTGGTATATCAAGTGATGAAAGAATTGAGAAACTTGAGATCTTACGCAAAGAATGAGGTGGAAAAGAATAAAACCGGTAGTGCTGGCGGTAAACTAGTGAAATGGTAGTTTTAACTTGTTATTAAGACTTATTTTTAGACATGGGTAATCTAAAGCTTCACGCCTAAGGTCGAATCCACAATCTACTCTTCTTTTTCTTTAACTTTGTGTTTAAAACAATATAAGTCGCTGCGACGCGAATGATTATGATTTTGATTTTGGTGTCTTCTTCAGTCCGTGATTAAGCTCTTAGAGCTTGCGGACGGAGACGTAATAACGATTATATTTTTTTATTTCCTTAACACCCTCACTTCTTTCATGCTGGGAACATACTGAATACCACCAACTAGTGAATTCTCTCTGTAAAGGACATGTTGCCGGATGAAAGTGTTAAGTTTTACCTAGTAGTGCATGAGGTCGAAAAAAAGTCATCGATAACGAGACAAAAATATCATTTGTACAAATTAATCTGCGCTTCTGGCAACAGCGGTTAAAATAGGTGGGCGATGAACATTATTCCATCCTCTGGAACTAAATACGCCCATCGCTTACTGCCCACAATTATTCTTCTCTCTCTTTCAAGTAGTTTTTCCCATATTTTCCTGTCGTACTTGTATAAATGGTATGACTAGAATAGAAACCGGTCTACAAGCTATGTTGTCCCTTCTAATTGCAAACCAGAATTGCTGGGGTTGAATATCCTGTAGATATACCAACCCCGTTTGACTTTGAAGTGTAATTCATAGCCCGGGAAGTAGTTGCTGCTTCTTGAACGGTCACTGTTTTTGAAAAATATTTTTCAAAACTGATAAAGCGTTAGAATAATTATTATTCTGCGATATCTATAAAATATTAATAACCCGAACTGCTATATTATTCAAATGAACGCAACTAGTGGTTATCTAATCCATAATTGAATTGAGTCACCTACTATTCCATGTATCGATGTTCGGCCCTTTTGTTATTGGAACGGTAGTGTGCGGTTTCAGAATCAGATCAATGCGACTTCATCAATGACAATATATAAAAGGTAGATTGTAGCCTTTATAGTCCTTTGTAAGTAAATATATTTCAGGATGTAAGAGTAGGTACAATGATAATGAGTTGAATGAAACTTGACAGGTTGATTAAAATTAATAACCGACTTTACAATAAATGGGATTCGGTATTGTTTGTCTCTAAGAAATTTTAATTAAAATAAATTACATTAAAGCGGATACAATCCAAAAATAATTTTGAATCGTATCCACGTCAAAGAAAATGTTTTATAAAGAGATGGTAACCTGAAAAGTATTTAAATCTTTCGTGAAATACATTGTGGTGAACAGTAAAATTATTCACTTTCAAGGGACCCAAGAAATATGATTCAGTGGAAGCAACATTTTTGAATAAGGCTGTTAATCCCGAATGGGTACACAAGTTCTGGAAAACTCCACTCTAGACTCATCTTTTTTCTACGTTTCATCATCAGAATCACTCAGGTTGCTCTCACGTGGTAAATTCAAAAAGAGACGTGAATATTGAAATACGACTCAGAATCTACAAAAAACAGGTTAACTTTATCATTTGTTTCTTGAGTTACGAGCAGATGAAATTGCTTTGCCAGATATATTGTGCAATATATTAAAATTGTTTTGTATAATTGACGTCACATTTAATTATTTGGGCGAAGAGTCGCATTGGTATTTCAGGCAAATGAAATAGTTGACCAGTTGGCTAAAGGATGCTATTATTAATGGGATACACCAGTGGCGGCTAGTGAACTTTTTAAGAGAGGAGCCTGGACATGAAAATATTCAGCCAGTTAATTTAACCCTCGCGCAGCGACCGTACCAGCTACTTCAGTGATAAAATTAATTGTTGCCCAGCAAAAACCAACGTTGAGGTATAGTTTTTCTTGCAAAAAAAATTTTTTTTTTTCGCATAATTTATTGTGTAGTGCTATTTTATCAAAAAATTTATATTTTAGAACTAAGTTATCTAGAAGTGTATTGGAAAACTCTTTTGAAAAGACATTCGAATAAGCTTTTATTCGTCAAGTCAAAAAACCTCAATGTAACCTCAAAACCTCATGTAAATCGGAAAATCGAATCTCAATTTGACCTTTTGTATCTAAAATTTCATAAAAAATTTGTTTGTACCTAATAGTTCCACTTTCTTGTCTACCAAATTATGTTTTCCTCATTTTTACGGGAGTGGAACATTTTCAAATAAGATATTAAAATGAAATTCTGTATTACGAAAACTTGAAATTTTATCAATGAGATGCTTCAAACGCTCTCTTGAATAAATTATATCAGTGAATTTATGTTGTAAAATTTGAAAAATAACATCTGTTTGTTCAAATATTAATTTAAAAGTATTAAGAAAAAACAAAACTTTATTATTGCCGCCAATCATCTAAAACAAAACAAGCACGCATGAACCCACGCTCGTATTCTGTATTCCGTAGTTCGTATTGGTTCGTATATCATCGCAACTGATGGAAGCTGAGCCTCCGGAGAGTGTTGCCATTTGCGCTATTTTTTACGGTATTAGCCATTGGACTGGTAGAAAAAGGGGCAACTGTATTGAGCAACACGTCTTTCGAGAAAGATGTTTGTGGGATCTAGCCTCAGGGCACTGTTGTCAGATTCTAAAATAAGTAGTGGAAACGGGGAATTAATTGTGAAATTAAAAAATTTTAGATGAGCGGATAATAAAATGAAGAATAATCAACAAAATATTTCTGGTGCTATTTGCTGGTTAAATTGTTAAGGAGGCTGAGCCTCCTTAGTCTCCTTCGAGGAGCCGCCACTGGAATACACATAAATTACGCTACTCAGACGGATATTGAACAAGGGACTTTACAGAAATGGAAACAATTGCTGTCGAAGAGAGGCCTTTGTTAACCTGGTGAGTACCTAATGTACAGGGTCTCTCATTATATTTTGACCCCCACTTATATTCATTAGTTTCGGGAGTACAAGAAAAAGTTTCAGATGAAAGTTGTATTATTTTATCTGTACCGAAGAAAAATGGAGCAACAGACTGAACAAAATAAATGACTCAAGATACAATACTACATTTAAGATTTCAATAGATGCTCAAAGTGTCCTCCATTGTTATCAATGCGCAAGTAATATCTTCGTTTCAAATTTTCTAATGCGTCAGATATTGTGTTATTATGACTATATTAGAGGAAAGTCACCAAATATTGAATAGTATCCTAATATGGAATGCCTTCATTTTTCTAAGATTATAAGTATGAAACGCAACTCTCGACCATCTTCTGTTTCATTCGGTCTACTAACTATCGCACCTGCACCCTCACCATCGAGTCAGTTGAGCGAATGTTTCACGTGTGGCAGGCGTGTTTTGTTTTGTTGTCGTGCTGAAAATTTCAAAGGTGAGTAATAAATGAGTATTACCAGCTGTTATGTTTGTTTACGTAAGTGTTGTAGTATTTAGTATATCGGTATTATGTTTATTTCACCATTTTGTCATCTTTTGTCATTAAAATAATGTGACTTTAAAAAATATTTAGAAGAGTTTGAACTAGTATAAATATCCAAATATGGACAGTCGTCGGTGTCTAATTATGGAATATTAAATTAAATGCTTGATGTGTGGGCTCTGGGCACATTATGAATATGCAGGTCCAGAGTTTGATACTTGGATCTGTAACTTTTGCAAGTAATTATTAACTTCTTTCATTTATCACAATATATTATATTTATTTAATTGATCTCAAGGATATTATTGTCCATTTTTGTTATTGTTATGTTGATATATGCTTATATTCCATATATGGATACTTATTCCATATTTGGTTACTCATTTGTGATTTTGTTTTTGGTGTTAGATTTCAATTTGATAACTAATATATTTGATTAACAGCTGTTACTTACTACATACAAATGTATGACTGATTAGTAAAAACATTAAACTGATTTAATTTATATGAAGTTTTTTTTATATCCCAAAAACAAAATGGTATTCCATATTTGGTGACTTTCCTCTACGTAAAGTGAATATATTTCTTATCTTTTAGTAGTAGGTACCATACGCCATTATAGAACAAAACTAATGATACACAATGTTATATATTTGTAATCAGGGAATGCAGGGCTACTCAAAATTATAAAAAAACACAGGGTGTCCCATTAAAAAAATTTAAGATGCATTTTATTGGGCACTCCCTGTATACAAAATTCAGTCTATTGCTTTACTTTTCGTCGGTACAGATAAAATAATACAACTTTTATTTGAAACTTTTCCTTGCATTCCCGAAACTAATGAAAATAAGTAGGGGGTCAAAATACAGAGCTTGTATAAAGTATAGGACCCCCTATGTATCTCCTCAACTGTTTAATATTTTTAAATGAAATTCCTCATCCCCTTCTAAGAAGACCTAAGGAATTCAAAATGCTATCAAATGTGATGTAACATTTCCGGTTAAACTGGAAGTGCATATCAAATTTGTTATTTTATGTAGAACACCCTGTATACTTTTACATTTTTGAATTCCTTGTAAAATTCTGCATACAGTAAAATTTTCCATTCATAGTTTTTATTGAATAATTGAGGCTTTAATCAATAATTTATCGTTTTTGACTTGGATGAAATGTCAAACCTTCAATTGTCAACTAAGTTAATTATTGAGTAATCTACCTATTAGTGTAGTGATAATATTAATCTATCTGTGTTATTATGGTGTATCTAAGTGAAGGAAAACGTATAGAAATTTTAATTATGCGTGAATATGGAGGCGATAAATTATTGATTAAAGCTTCAATTATTCAATAAAAATATGAATGGAAAGTTTTACTGTATGCAGCATTTCTCAAGGAATTCAAAAATGTAAAAATATACAGGGTGTTCTATTTAAAATAACAAAGTTGATATGCATTTCCGGCTTAACCGGAAATGGTCCATTAAATTTGAAAGCATTTTTGGATTCCTTGGATCTTCTTAGATAAGGATTAGCAATTTCATTTGAAAATATTGAACCGTTGGGAGATACTTAGGAGGTTCAATACTTTATACTAACTCTGTATAATGACCCTGTACAGCAGGATATTCATTTTTGATTATTCTTATTATCATCTATCCCGTACTGTCAGCTACAGCATCCCATTCGCCATTCAACTTCACAAATAAATGTTTCGAATGCGTGGTTATTGTATTACTTCACACCGTTTTAGAGCAACGTTGGAAAAATGAATTTACATTTTCAAATAAATCACTCTGTAACTTGTTTTTGTATGCACTTTTGTGAGGTTCAACCTATTTTTGATTCCAGAATATGTGGTATAATTTATTACCAATCTTTTCGGGACCCTGTATATAAGCCTATATTTTTCTATGCTTATGCAAAAAATAAGACTTCATTGAACTTTATTTAGTAGAAAAACTAGTTTTTCATAACTCTAATGCAATAAAACATCATTATAGGCTGCTACTGATCTGCCGTCAGATTTTATGATACGGGTTTTAAACTGGCGCCCTCTACCATGACCAGAAATTTGGATACAGGGAGTTTGATCTCTTTATATAATCTCAATGAGACTTCTTTAGATAATAATTGATAAGTCTAATTAGCCGCTTCTGTCCCATACATAGAAGGAGCTCTCTACGATAATTTTTAATCAATTTTAATTTGAAAAATCTTTCAACTGTTTTAATTGTGACCAAAATCGGAAGCAAGGTGCTTTTACAGAGCTAGAAAGCAAGACTGTTAAATTTTATAAGCGGTAATTACGTGAGATCTTTAATAGAATGATTAAATTACTGAATTTCAGATTTCAAGCATGTTTTGAAAGCATTTAACTGTTCATAAAGATCAACTGACAAGTCTCCATTATATTTGTCAGCCTGTTTTCACCGAAGTTGGACTTTCTCGTCTAATTGTGCAACAGATCCCCATTAAACAATTCACAGTTACAAGGTAAAATAGAAACCTCCTATCCAATTATAAGTCCAAAAATCCGATCGTTTTCAAACTCCAGTTATCCAGCTTATTGTAGTGCACTAGCTGTATAGAATAATTTAACAGTTCCCAGGAATTTCTGTGAAATGCATAATCTATAGTAGTAATTTACATTTCGCTGGGAAGTTCGTTGATTAGAGCCTTTGTGACAGCGTTTGATTTGCCGGCTCGACGCGACGACGTGCCAAGCCTGGACTGAACTTGAAATATATGTGACGGCAAATTGATGGTTTGCCAGCTCGAAACCGATGTTAATAGTGTTATAGCGGTACTTTGTTTCTCGTTTTTCTGGCAGTTACTAAAAATGAGCGGAAATGCTTTTTTTCTGCTGTGTCGTTTATTTCAGAACAGAATATCGTTCAAGTATAGGTGAGCCTATTTATTCTGAACTTGAGTGAATAGTCGAATCACTTCTTCGTCTTCTTTACTTCATTTTTTGGGATATATCCATAGGGACAATAATTTTCCCTGTTCTTGCTCTTGCTCAATACACTTTTATTAAAATAGAGTTTGAGTTTTTATTGAGATTATTAAAATAATTCAAGATTATTAGTCATTTTTGACACGTTTTCATCAGTTAACCTTCGTCATTTATATTTTCGAATGTTCAAACTTTATTATTTAGTATTAAAATCACCTCTAGTAACTGTAGTTTCCGTTTGGCAGGAGATTTTCTGGACACCCTGTATTTATTATTATATTTAAAACGTATTGCCAACATAAGAGATAATATCTACTATTGGTAAAATTTAATTTGTTGCTTCAAAGGTTTCGTTCTCGTTAAGATATTAGAAAAATATGGTTTCCAGATGAATCAAAATTTCATTCAAGCCGCTTTAAAATACCCAAAATAATAAGGAGGGAAGTGACGTAGAATTTAAAGCCCTATAACATCATATTTAAATTGAATATTATGATATCTGTGGTATAGTATCCATTTTGGAAATATTAAATAATATATCAAAATAATACAAGATTGTTTTTTTAATATTACTCCATGGAAGAACTTCATTTAAGTCCAGGAAGCTCAAAGAGTTTTGTTTTTAATGAAGTAGTCTGCCTACTACCTACTAACCCACCTACATTAAATCGAAATTATCTAAAATAGATTACATTCGCAACGTGTTCAAATGCACCGATAAGGAAAAAATCTAGTCCGGTCCTGTAAATATATTTCTCATCTAGTCTCAAGGGCGGATTTAAGGGAAGAGCATAGGGACGCGTGCCCCTCCCAGGTCTTTCTTGTTTGTTAGCTTTCGAAATGAGATCTAAAGCTTTGGCAACAGACGAGAGTGTATAACCCAAAAGCCTAAAAAAAGAGCAGCTGTGCTGCCGCATATTAAAACTTTTTTTTTGTGACTACTATCACTGACGAGTAATATTTTTCACAACATTAAGAAGAAGACAGGCTTGTTTGGAGAATGGACAATTAAATTCAAAAGTTGACGTGTTTTTTATAATTTCACAAACAATTTAATTCCGTAACTGTTCTCCTCTCAATATTGAATTTGCATACAACCTTTCAAGATTTATCTATCTGTATCGGTATATCTATATCTGTATCTGTATCTGTATCTGTATCTGTATCTGTATCTGTATCT
>CAJUYI010003642.1:0-22110 GCA_910591695.1 Galerucella pusilla | reverse complement strand
GACGAAAAAGTGACCGGTAGAGGCGCTGGAGTCTAGCCTTTTTTCGCTTGACGTACGAGTTGACACGAAGATTCATTCGGTCGGCTAGAGCATTGTGAGTTCTGATTGGCTGGGCATATATGCATTTTAATAGTGTTGGGAAATACGGTGAATTTCCGGTAACCGGTGAAGCGGTGACAGTGATTTCTAAATCACCGTGATTCTAAACGGTGATTTCAATCACCGCAGTGACTAAGTAATAAGTATAAATAGATGAGACAAATCAAATATAAGACCAGCGAGCGGTGACTGGCAACGTTTACGAATATATTATTTAAATATTCAAACATATCGGTTTATTCTAAAACACTAAATATTATTCTGATTATAATTCGAGATTGACTCGTAACTGATATCGGGTGTAACAAAAATTTATCAGTAACGGGTCGTGTGGCATGTGTTTATCATAAAATACTAAATAAGTATTTTATGGTGTTTATTGTTTATGTATTTTCTCTTTGACTTGTTGGTGCCCGCCAGCCGCCACCAATTCACCGCGATCGTATTATCTAATAACATCATATACCTACTCATCGGTTTAAATCACCGTTTTTCCTTCACATAATATTTAATATTTGTAAATCATGATATTTTATATCGGTATTGGATCGGCGCAGTCTTCCAATGCTCTAGTGTCGACTGTTGTGGAAAGTTGAAACAGAATCACCGATCACCGCATCTGCGAGAAGTGAATCACCGGTAGCGCTAGTGATTTTACATTCACCGGTGAAATATCGTAGTTACCGATATATTGACCAACACTAAAACAAGGGTATGATATGTATGATTGGTCGGGCCGTTTGTAGCTCACATGACCAAAAATCCGTCGCCTATGCGATGCAAATAACGAACGCAGCTATGGTTTGACCGTTTGACGTTTGAAGTTTGATTACGACTTTGACATTTACATTACAGTAACGGTAGCGGACATTGTTTTCTTCAAATTGATACTCGTTGAGTTGAGAATTGAGAAATTTATACGCTGTATTTTGCAATCGTACATTGTTCCTGGTTTAAAAAACTAACAGGAGTACTTTTTGAAAGTTGAAACTAAAATATGTCCATGTTTGGATCGTTAATGGGAGATATGGAAGACGATTTCTTTGGGTAAGTACATCGATTTTTTGTGGAAGTTCGTGCACAATAAGATCAAAACAGACAGCCATGCTGAATTAGAGAAAATAAAATAAGAAACTACTATAGAAAGTTTTAAGATATACTGGTTGAATAGAAAATATTTTTTATCAAATCGTTAATTACAAGAGATTCAACTTTAAGGTCAAGGTGGTTTCGAAAAAATTACGAATTACATATTTAAAAATAATTAATACATTTTTGTTTTATTTCCTGTACAGTGGTTTATTAAGAAATTTTTATTAATTGTCTAACAGTATACCTACCATTATTTGTTTAATGTCTACACTCTAATAATTTAAAATGGCATGAGCTGGATGTTAGTAATAACTATTATATGCGAATACTTACTAATATTTAATTGTTTTATCAACCATAACTGGAATGATGTACTGAAATTTCCGTTCTTTAGTTTAATCCAAAATCATTATTTTGATAATGATGAAATAAATAATAAATTGTCATAACGTTTTGTATCATATGAAAATATTGTTAAGACAGCAGGTTGTTTTTATTTCATATAGATCACCTTGTATATCAATACATGTCCAAGAGAGTGTCTTGTTAACATAAATATATGCCAATAAAAATATATTCTTTACGTGATAGAAACTTCATGACAAATAGATTTTCTAAAGACAATATTGTTATATTTACAATAATTGAGCTGGATATCACTCTGTTTTATGCTTTAAACCATATTCCTTTTCAGATCTCATATGCGACACATGCGCCAAGTAAGCAACATGATGAACTCATTGTTTTCTGATCCTTTTGGAATGATGAGAGGGTCTATGTTGGGATTTGATGACTTTGAAAATAGAGCATTGACATCAAGCCGCCACAACATGCACAATTCCCTGATGTCTCCATTTTCCATGCCAGTAATGCCAAATTTTAACAGATTACTTAGTGGATCTTTAGGTAATTAAAATATATGTTTAAGTCAACTCAGTGATAAAAAAATTATGCCAGGAACTTCCAGGCTGGAAGCATCCTTAATAAACAGCTTATCCCAAATAACCAAAATTAGTACTTCAATATTATGAGAAGAGAATTGCCTCCCAATTAATGTTTATATAAATGTGGGAGCTTTTGAATAGTGTAGAAATTCATACAATGTGTTTGCTTTGGTTCTGTAAATAGTTAGTTTTATTGCTGGTTTACTCAGTGTTTAAACATTCAATTTGTTGTCAAACTGCATAGAATTGAAACACTACTTTGCTACTAAATGTTGATTGAGTTCATTGCACCAGGAAATGAATCAAATTATGATTTGTCCTTTCCATTTCTGTTAAATAATTCAATCAATTTGAAGTAACTTTTTGATGAATTTGAAGTGCATGAGACAACTAAGAACTCTACACACAAATTCTATACATACAATTTTTTCTACTACAGTGCGTAAAGTATGTACTTTAGACACACTTTTGAGTTCATAAAACTACTTTTATTTTCAGTCATACCTAGTCTTATATAGGGTTGTGGATTTGACCGGTCAACTTTTTTTTGTCAATTGACAAATGGATTTAAAAATTAAAATTGCAAAATGAGTCCATCCAGGAGCATTACTTTTATATCATAATAAAACTCTCGATAAACACCAAAAAGATGGTTTTTAAATATTTTATAAATTTCAATTGAAACTAACTGGTCAAATCTACAATAAAACTGGTGGGAACGAATCATCCACTTTTCATTTTAACACAAAATTTTTCGTGTTGCCGCCAGTCTTTCGGTCGAGTCAAATAGGTGTTGGTCAATTGACCATGCCCAACTCTAGTCTTATAAAACCATAGGTAGGTATAATAAACGGATATTAAATTTGAGTTTTTTTTGTAAATCAGAGGCTGAAACAGTAAAGTATATACCTAATAATTATTGGAAACTGACAAATAATAGAATAGAGTGTATAGGTAGCCTATAAGTTGGCTGTGCACATTTCTTTGTGCATTGAATCTGATATTAAAAATTTAAATTTAGATAGGATAAGCAAAAGTATTGAACATTTTTAGGGAAATATGATGTTATGAAATCAAACAATTTTATTTTGTTGAATCTACATTGTATTTAAACATAAAGTGACGCGTTTCGCTAACACAGTAGCTTTTTCAAACGAATGGAGGTATAATGAGAAACTTTCTATTTATACAGTGCCTTAATACTAAATTATATGGATATTTAACAATAAAATTATAATCTATTTACAAGGAAATGAAATGAATTTGTCTAAATATGGGATTAACTAAAGTATTTAACAAGTTTACCTGGAAACTCATTTACAACCATCCTACAGGAATCTTTCTAGGTACTTTACACACTTGTTACATAAACATCTATTATTAAATGGACTTGATTATATAAGTTAAGGGGCTATTGTAGACACTCATTAATAATTTAAAACAAAAATAGTAAGTTTTTGATGTTAACTTGAATAATTACTGCAAAATCTGTAGTGTTATGCAATTCCAGATATGTTTAAAGGCGCTCTATAAACAATTATAACCAGTTATCATTTCTTTGTGTGTTGAATAAAACCATAGTATCATTTTATAATAGTGAATTCATGACAATTTTTTTTTAGATTCTATGGCCAATACTGGAAACTATCATAGTTCTAGTACAGTGATAAGTATGACATCAGGACCTGATGGACGTCCACAAGTGTACAAAGCCACTTCTAGCACAAGAGTAGCCCCCGGAGGCATTAAAGAAACTCAGAAAACAGTTTCAGACTCTATGACAGGCACAAAGAAAATGTCAATAGGTCATCACATTGGAGAAAGATCCCATATTATAGAAAAAGAACAAAATGTGCTTACAGGTAATACTACAAGAAAAAAATGATTTGCAGGATCAAAATTAATTGTTTTAATCTTTATTATGTAGAATCCTTCCATTTTTATTAAATAAAATCGATAAATAACAAATTATATAAAAGAAATCATCTTGCATCGTTAGGAGTTAATTATAGATGTAAATGTTATTTTTGAAACCAGTTAGGTAATGTACGTTATGCGTTCTTCTAAGTTATGCTTTATTCTACTTGTCTCATGTGAAACTGGATGGTGAAAATGGCATCCATTTGAAATAATAAAGCCTACATGTGTCATGTGCTACTTACTTCAGTCCTCTGAATTGACTGATGGGCATAAATAACAACCCCACCTCTATCGTACTTTTTACTATACATTTTTCTGTTGCTTCATTCAATTTATTCAGGAATGAAAAACTTGTATAGTTTGGCAAGCTTATCTGAAACTACGGGGCATCGGTAAGAGGCGAGGAAACATGGCGGTATCTGTCATAAACGTACAAATGGCGTACAGTACCTGTTTTACCAAGTAAAACTGAAAAAACAAAGGTCACTGACAATACCAACGCCACTGGATAAAAATCACCAATTATGTAATTCGGAGGGTGTTGTAATTATGGTTTTCGTACAACGCTGCCAGAGCTTGAAGAAGCCTATATCATATTGTTAATAATAAAAAGTCCCTTTTCTAATAATTATTATCACTACATAATTAGCACTTTAGCTTTTTCATAGTTAAACGTGGCAATTATAGTTCATTTACGATAAGTTTGCAATAACAAATCATGACAGATGTCTTACATCGTTGCCACGCTGTAATTTTTTTCCAGTAGTTGGCTTAAAATTATTTTAATAAGTTGTTGATTGCATAAGATTACATTCAACTCAAAAATAAGAGCAGAGATTAGATTATAAAATGTTGATGATTAAATACATAAATTTCAAGATGTCCAGTGAATAACAAACTATAAAATGTGAATGAAATGAAAACGACAAACCAACACAAGAAATTCTGATGAAATTGTTTGGCAACCCAGGACACGGCAGCCAACTTTTGGACCGTAACTTCCCCCTTTATATGATTAATTATTCCATTTACACTTTGGATATTTAGATTTTGTTCAGTGGCTGCAATTGTTACTACAAATGTCAAAATTGCAAACTTATCTTAAATGAACTATATCAAATGTTTTCGACTGCATTCATTTTACGGCTTCAGATAAACTTGCCAAAGTATAGAATATTTTTTTATCTTTTGTGCTATCTTGCTTCATTAGTAGTGGTACTGCTAACAATAGTTCATTATACATTTTTTTAGCTGAATGTTTATTTATTGCTTGTATACAGTTTTTAATCAATCATTTAAGTAATTAATACTTATGAATTTGACAGGATTAAAACCAGTTCCTAAGTGATATATTGAATAACTCACATATAGGACAAAACTTGGGATTAAAATTTTTATTACAATGTGCATAATTTTTCAGGTGAAAGGGTAGAAAGTGAAGACTTGATAAATATCGAAGATGATGAAAAAGAGGAATTCAATCATGAATGGGAATCAAAAACTCGTAGATCCGAAATTCCCAGAATAACTTCTGGCTCTTCTAGAAATAGACACCCTTATCCTGGACATTCCTCTATACCTGCCATTACATCTGGTGTGAGGTAAGCCTTTTCAATAAAAGTTTAATTATGAATCAGATCCTGTAAATATTTAAATATTTCTCCCTCTACAGTAATATAGAGCTCATTTGAATTAATTATGGTTTTCACATCTTAAATATTAAAACAAGGTTAAATCTGCTAAAAGCTCAGGAACAACTCGGGAATGTAAATAAATGGACAAATCCAAAATCGTTGATATGGAAAATAGGTATTTTTGTGTATGGATTGATGGTTGTTTCTCCGATCAATGTCCTGTACCGAGTGGAGTCCCTCAATGATCCATTCTTGGTCCTTTGTTGTTTATGTGTTGTACATCAGGTCTATCACACTCACTCAAGTCAACCTGTTGTTTCTATGCTGATGATACTAGACTCTACAATATTCCAGGATTGCAATCATTACTGTGAAATTACCTAATCCATGTACTCCATCTTGGGAAAAATAACCCAAGACAGAATTACAATGATAAGTAATTAGTCAAAGTTGAATACCACAATGATCTTGGAGTTACCATAACTAACGATTTAACATGGTTAGACTATATTTCAAATATATGCAAAAAAGAAAATACAAAATTGAACCTATTGAAGAAAATATTTTCAAAAACGTCACCTGTAACATCTTCTTAGCTCTACAAAGTTTATATTAGACCGATCCTTGAATATGGAGGGCAAGTCTGGAGCCCAGAATTGGTTAGAGATCGTAATATGCTATAATCTGTGCAACAGCGAGCAACCCGAATGTCCTTTGACAACAGGAGACCATCGTACGAACCAGCTATGTCTGACTACATTTTTTAACAACCAAAGACATCATATAGATTTTATACAAACTTATTGAAAAAAAAAACGGATTCTTGTCGACTCTGAGTAATATGTTCCCGATTAATGCTGAAACTCGATTGCGAGGACATAACTTCAAACTAAAGAAAGAACATTTCAAGACGACAAAACTACAGAACTTCATAGACAATCGTATCCTCGGCACCCTCACTTTCAACTTTTAAAATCCGATTAGATCGTCCTATCTAAAATTCCTAATCTAACTTTTAAAATGTGTACTGTTCTGTTTATCGTACACTTTTCATTTTATTTTATTTTTATTAAGTATTTATTTTAATGTACTTTTACATCTTATATATGAAATGAGCTTTTACAGGTTTTTACCTCAGCTTATTCTCACTTTTTATTGATAATAATATTGGAAGTTAAAGATGTGACAGACTCTTCTATTGCACCCTATATTCATATATGCATTTTAGGTAGATTACTTATTTAAAAAGGCTGATGAAAAAATATATTTAAGAGCCAGTATTATTACTTTTTTTTGCTTGGTTAAATATTTAATTTGACAAAATATTCACAATAACTAATGCTATGTTAAATACATATTTGCTATTAGTTCTGTAATGCACAAAATTATTTTAAATAATTAATTTGAACTCATATTTTACAAATACTTTTTGATAGATTTTTGATTTAAAAATATAATTGTTCAAAGAATAAATAATAATTAAATTATTGATCATATTTGAATAAATTAAAGTATTTTGCACTAAAAAATGAGTTTGATTAAGGTATAACTTTTACAATGCAATATTTTCTCTTTAGACTATCAAAGTTGTAGATTTTAGAATTGATAAAATTGACCAGCTTCCTTTTTCCAATAGTAGTAGCTTATGACTTCTATAGAAATGTAGCATTCAGTGCTTGGGAGATACTTAACAGATTTAATGGTACTTCAAACCGTTTTTGCAGTACTACACCAAATTTCTTTCATATAATTCAATCTTTTGCTACTGGGGGCATCGGATGTTGACATATTGACTTCAAACAAAGTGTATGGCTAAGATTGTTATCAGTTATCTGAATTAAATTCATTTTCAAGATGCAAACAAATTAGACATTATGGAAGAGATGAGTAGATTTCAGAAACTCTAAAAGACTCTTGATCTCGGTGGGGCAGTGGAACATTTCCTTTAGGTTAGGCCTTAGGTCGAATTGTTGATATGTAGCGGAAAATTGTTTGCAGTCAGTCAGTATGTCACTATATAACTACAGCTATGGCAAACGAGACGATTTCCTGAAGACATCAGATATCCGTCTATGAGTTTGGTGTGGCTGATTCGGATTCTTCTGATTATAGTAGCCTCTCTCCGGGTTAAAAAGTTAAGGGATAGAAGAGAAGTAGATGGATGGATATAATGAAGTGCTGTCTTGCTATTACGCCATCGATGTAGACATGATTCTTGTACAAGGTTTTTGAATTGGGACTTGAGGTAGGTTGTGAGTTGGTTTTTGGTTGTTACTAGAGGCAGCTTCTTTCGCGTGACGGTCCGCAGTTTCGTTACCATCAATACCGATGTGAGATGGAAGCCAGATGAGAGAGGCTGTTATATCCTGAGCAACGAGAGTTTGATAAATATCGTGTGTGAAGATTGACTGAATGAAGGAAAGGGAGTCAGTGCATATTGCAATATTTTGTGGGGTAGGAAGATGCATATGAAATCTTGGAAAAAGCTTTGAAGCTCGCCTGTGTTGTCGCTACACACTGAAACTAGAGTGAAGGAGCTTATGAGCAGTAGCGGCTCGTGAACTTTTTAAGAGAGGAGACTGGACATAAAAATATACTCTATTCAGCCAGTTGATTTAACCTTTGCGCGCGGCCGTACCAGCTACTTCAGTGACAAAATGTATTGTTGCCCATCACGAACCAACGTGTAGGTATGGAGTTTATCTTGCCAAACATTTTTTTTATTTGCATAATTCATTGTGCAGTGCTATTTTATCAAAAAATTGATATTTTAGGATACGTTATTTAAATGTGTATTGGAAAACTCTTTTGAAAAATATTTGAATATTGAATCATCTAGAACAAAACAAGCACGCACGAACCCACTCTCGTATTCTGTATTCCGTAGTTCGTATTGGTTCGTATATCATCGCAACCGCTAGGCTAGCCTTCGGAGAGTGTTGCCATTTCCGATATTTTTCACGGTATTAGCAATTGGACTGGTAGAAAAAACGGCAACTGTGTTGAGCAGCACGTGTTTCAAGAGAGATAATTGTGGAATCTAGCCTCAAGGCACTGTTGTCAAATTCTAAAATAAATAGTGAAACGGGGAATTGATTGTGAAATTAAAAAAATTTAGATAAACGGGAAATGAAATGAAGAATAATCAACAACATATTTCTGGTACTATTTGCTGGATAAATTATTAAGGAGGCTGAGCCTCCTTAGCCTCCTTCGAGGAGCCGCCACTGCTTATGAGTTCATGCTTCATGGTAACTGCACAACCAACACCGGAGTCAGTTTTGTAAGCATCTGTATATATAGTATTGAATCATAAGGTTTTTTTGTAGTAATTTTCGGAATGCTTTCTTTACAAGTGCAGTGGGAGATTCATGCTTATTATAAATGGTAAGAGGTATCGATTATAGGAATATTTTCAGTCCAAGGAGAAGAAGAAGGTAGAGGGAGCGGGCAGGGCAGGGAAAGGTCAGTATCTTTGAGTAAAGGAGTGTGCAATTGGTGAATAGATTTTACAATTGTTCGGGGGCTAGTAGGAAGATTAGTCGTTGAATTGAAAAGCGAGTGAACAGGATTGAGAGGATCGTAGGATACTGAAGCAGCATATGAGAGGTTTAGGTATTGTCGTCTTATGGGTAGAGGTGGTTTATTAGCTTCAATATGGGACCATCAGCAGGGCTAGAGCGAAAGGCACAAAGGCAGAGGCGGAGAGCGATATTGTGTACAGAGTTCAGTGAATCTGTGACAGATTTAGGAGCTGACATGTAAATAAAGCAGCCATAGTCAAGCTTCGAGTGAATGAGAGCTCTGTATACTCTTAATAACACGATTTTGTCGGCCCCTCAACGAAATCTAATTTAAATATGGTAATACTTGTTATTCAACTCATGTAAATATTTGTGACTATTCTTTTCTGTGCCAAGAAATACTACATCCACACATAAAATGAAATAAAAGTTTACAAACCAAACTAGTCGACAGTTTATTATTAAATATGGTAAAACAATATTTTATGGCATGTTTTAGAATGGTCCTTTGTTTAAATATGTTTCATCTTGAAGATAAATTTACTTTAGTCTGTGTAATGATCAAAGGCTCAATAAACTCCAATTCCATTTGATTAATTGATAAATCAAAGTATTGATCTAACGTTTCAATCACAATTAAAACCATTAGTAATATTATATTATATGAAATTTATAAAAAAGAACCTTGTCGAACTAAAGTATGGTTTTATTTTTCATGTGGTTTCTTAAAAACTATTAGCTCTGATATAGAATTTATTCAAATATTGTCAACTAGAATGACATTCAGATGAAGGACATTCTTGTCACACTTGCGTAAATCTGTAGATTATCTTATTTACAGTATACTGAAACAGACAGGCAAAATGATATCATTACACATTTACAGTATCTGACCAATTAATCTGAAAATTTAAATAAATTTGCTAGCTTTTATAATTTTTTTATATTCTATTTTTTACTGTTATTTTTTTGCATTTTCTTTTTGCTCAATGTTGTGCATGTGTAGTAGTCGTCGACATAAGGACAGAACGCCATCCTCCTCATCACCGTTGGTCTCTTCTCGCAGAAGCATACGATCACCAAAGTTAGCATTGCCTTCGACCAGTATTTCTAGGTAGGCCTTATACAACGTTTTTTACAACATAAATGAATTAACATTTTTAAATACAATAATTAAGTCGATTCATACTTGGGTGAATTTTGTTTCTAAGTTAATTTATTGAATGAAAACAAATTTGATTAATCTAAACAGCTTTACTAACACATTTGGGGAAAGTGGGACTTAACATGAAAACCATCTTAATAGCCTTCACTAAGATAATAAAACTCAAAACCATTAAACTTGATGGGAGTGAGGTTGAATGAAGCCAAGGATTGATTCTAGACAGTGAACTCCTGTGGAACAAACACAGAAACCTGACGGGGAGAAATTGGAGTCGTAGCCCAAAAATCCTGAGCTGGATGTACACTGCCATATTGATAACAACAGACAAAATTCATAGACTAGTTTGTATATGCATTGAAGGAGCAATGAGAACATGCCCAGCGGCGACTATGGAAGTGATTCTCAACCTCACACCACTACATATGGTGGTAGAAAGAACAAGGAAAAGTATACAGAAGGAATCGTTAAAGAACCACCTCGCTTCTTGGAAATCAAATTCGATATGGAATGGAGCAACAAGAAAGAATGGGATTCAAATACCAATATTAGACTTGGAAAAAATTCTATTTGATGGTTCAATGGCTCAAAATCAATAGAAGTGTTCGGGCAACACTCCGTAAGCTTGTGGAAAACCCCGTGTATCTTTCAAGCGGAAATTCACACATCATAGGCAAGGTATAGTCAAGCAACCATTAAAGCACGGAGCTTTGGTGTAATTACTTACAAAATGGTGTGAGAATAACTAGGCAAATTCAATGAACTGGGTGAGAACAATAACCTTACTATGGAGTCCAGAACACAATGGGATAATAGCAAAGAGTAAAACTGCACTAACCGTTTTAACTGGGATCCTGACGGGACATTGTCGTCTGAATGGGCACCTGAAAAAGCCTAAAATAGTTGAGGAAAAAGAATGTAGATACTGTGGTATGGAAGGACATACTTGTAAATTGCACAGAAATTCAGAATCCCAGGGCACAACACCTAGGGGACTGCTGGATATAAGAGGAACACTAACCTAAACTAACATCTGCAGACATCCTGGAAATTGACCTAAAGGAGCTACTAGTTTCTGAGACTCAATAGATCTTTCAGGTCTCAGTGGATGTCTCCCCAATATACTGATTAATGCTTTGATTAATATAAATGTAAAACCTGGAGGGTCTTTGAGGAATGTATATTTGTATATTGGGTATACATTCACTGAGACCTAAAAGATCTATTGTGCCCCCATTCTTCAACTCTACAGTTTTACTCTGGGTTAGACACTCATTCACTCAATATAGTTTTTTTTTAATATATACATGTCATTAATATGTGTCAAAATCTATGGTATGTATGTAAAGTGTTAAAATTATTCTTCTCACAAACAACATGTCAAACTTTTACAAGAAAAATATTCCTGTGAACTAACCGATGCAAATCAAGGCAAACCGATACAGACATGGCATTATATGAACGTGTCTACACAAACTGGCGCGGAATTCGCAACGGTCGCGGCATAGCAGCGTTTTCGCTCGAAAGCTATTTTGAAGATAATATGGCTTTACGGAATAGTCCAGTCGGGTTAGCATTAAGGGTGGATGCTAGTGTAGTAGGCAAGATTTTTGAAGGAATCCCTCAAAAATATCATGTTTAATGATAATCAATTGCCTCCACAAGTATCGAGTTTATCGTGCACATGTATAGTATTTTCTTTTTCGTTAGCTTATTGATCGTTTGCCGAGACTCGTCGATCAAGTTTGAGATTCAATAACTCGGGATTAAATGGTCCGAATTGAACGTTCAAAATGCCAAAAGTTTTGTTTTTCCAAGTCCTTCAAGTGGGTACTTTCAGATTTCAATTAAAATAGAAAACCGCACAGATATCTTAATTGTTACTAAGGTAAAATTTGAACCACTTAATTAAATTAAATTGTTAATTAAATCATTGCATATGATAGCTGTAACCTTTTAGTATGTATAAAAACATTATTGTAAGTTTAAACATTTTTTTGTGGCATATGTCTTTGTTATAACAATGTCTATTTCTTTTACTTAATGTTTATTAACAATCAGATTACTCAGCAACTAAATAAGATATCGAAACCGCGTTTGTTGCATTCAGTTCGTGAATAAAAACGTTTTTATAAGGAAAAAATAATGATTCACATTGCTTTATAAATTGCATTAGTATTTTGCGTCCGAAAAACAGCTGTTTTTCCATTTTTTTACTTATTAATCCGGTGTGGCTGCAGGGAATGGAATGTTCACATTTTGTACCACGGAATTTTATAGCAAATTCCACGCTCTATAACTTTGTTCTATACATATGCACGATAAATTCAATACTTTTCGAGTTAAATTCAAAAATGTGTAGAAAATAGGCCTATTTTTGGTTGTTTTGGCTATAAACTGTTATTGTGCAATTAGCACTGCCAAAAAAAAACAGGTGGAGGCAACGGATTATCATTAACCAAGATATTTTTGAGGGACTTCATCAAAAACCTCGCCTACAGCTCTCACATCCATGTTTTCACAGTTTTGGGCTAACCCGACTGGACTAGAAGTTAGTATCTATTTTCCGTAAATCTTCCTTGATAGAATTGAATGTTTTGTCGAGAAAGTTAGGCATCATTATTAAATAAATGTGGAATCGTTTTTCATCTATACGCAATTGAGGCATTAGAGTGAGGTACTCTTCATGACCTATATCTGAAGAAAAAATATATATTTGAACTATCTAATTTTAGTGGTTATAATAGCAGAACTTCTTCATCCGAGGAAGTAATCGAAACCATCAATATTAGTAGCTCAATGGTCGTTTGACGATATTCACGATAGGTACTAGCATTTTGGTTTAAGCGGCAGTGTGGGAATTTTGATCTCGTATCCGTGCCGCTAGTGAATCTTCCGCGCCAGTGTGAGGGAACCTTTATTAATCTAGTAATAATTCGTAATTAGTTATAGTGTCTAAATTACCATGGAAATGGAATATATTCTCGTTAGTCAAATTTGTTCTCAATCTATGCAATTCAAAGGGGTTATAATGGCCAAAAGATCATTATACTCTCCAATAGGCAGGCAGCGCTGAAATTGACCTTATTTAGGCCCATGATAACTTTTGTTCGCCATGTCAGGACATACAAAATACCAAAATTTCATTCATTTTGACCGGGACTGGATTTGCACTTGAAAAGTGCGGAGTCCTTTGTTCAATCAGATGACATACAGATCGCGAAAAGTCTTTTCGAATCATACGATTTACACAAGTACAAGGAAAATATGAGAAAAACTACTTGGAAGAGAGAGAAGAATAATTGTTCGCAGTCAGCGTTTTTTTGTATTTTGTATTTATATCAACTTAGGTAAATGTTCCTCTTCTATCCAGTAATCTCCCAGGTGCTGTGCCCTAATATTCTGCAGTGCTATGCAGTTGGAGGGAATGTGAATGGAGGTTTCTTCTTCCATGCCACAAAATCTACATTCTTCTTCTTCCACTATTTTGAGCTTTTTCAGGTGCCCATTCTGGCGACAATGTCCTGTTAGGATCCCTGTTAGGATCCCTGTTAATACTCTTAGCGCAGTTTTACTTTGACCTATGCATTCATTTGATCTCAACAGACTGTAGTCACCCAGAAGAATCTTTGATTGTATAAGCCCCACTAGATCTTTCCAATGGTCGGATCTTCGCTTTTTCTCGGCTTTACCTATTTCTTCCAATATTACATTTTGGCTGATTCCGCAAAAGGGTTCAGGCCTCCAGAAAGGTATTTCAGTCCCCCTCTTTGTTAGTTAATCCGCTATTTAATTTCCTTCTATTCCAGTGTGTCCTGGAATCCACAGTAAGGTGACTATATTGTCCTCGCCTAGTTCATTGAGTTTGTCTAGGCATTCCCACACCATTTTGGAACTGATTACACAAGAGCTCGGGCTTCAATGGCTGCTTGTCTTCTGCACCCTTTATCAATATTGAACTGGGCGCACTTTCTTTTGGCGTGGATTTCCGCTTGAAAGATACTTGTTGCTTTTCCCAAGCTTTCAGAGTGTTTGGTTCCTGGCCCGAACACTCCTATCCCAGTTCCTGCTACTGCTTTTGAGCCGTCTGTGTACCATTGAATGGCATTCTTCCCAAGTCTGGCAATGGTATTTGGATCCCATTCCTTCTTGTTGCTTAATTCCGTAACGAATTTCTTTGAAAAGTTATACTTTTTCATCATACCGTCTTGTGGCATATCCCAGGTTGTCTGACTTCTCTGATATGAAAGCAGCGTTGCCAGCTTAGAATGTTTGGTACTTTCTAAGGAATAAATAACTTATTTTGCATTTGACTTTTAACACGGGATAACGCAGTGTTTAAGGGGAATAAAATCGTGATTGGTAATATTATTGACTTTTGAAAAATCAACCCAAGAATAAAATAATATAGTTCAAGAAAAAATTTGCACAAATTACAATTTGTAATGAATAAAATCTATACACTGCGCTCGATTTAACAATTGTTGGTATTGAACATTGTTGCCGACAAAAATTGGGAATAACTTTTACAGATAAGATCTTTTGGCAACAGCTGACTGCGCACAATTATTCTTCTCGCTCTGTCAAGTAGTTTTTGTAATATTTTCCTTGTGTAAATCGTATGTCGTGAATAGCATTTTTGCAATCTGTATGTTCATGTAGCTGTTTTAGTAATTCTGCCTCTATTCCGTCTTCTTCAGCAGCCTTGCTATTTTTAACTTTTCCTGTTTCGTCTTCTGTGCTTCTATTTGCCTGTTCTACTCCTTAAATTAGCTAATCTTATTTATTTACCACCAAAGTACCAAATTCTGGTTAATAATATTCCAAGCTACTATTGTTGGCGGTTATTTCGTTATCTGAAAAACTTGATGTCAAAATTGTCAAGCAATTCCTTCAAAAACGTTGGCATACTTTATATATTCCAAATTTGAATTTTAAGAAGTCTATTTCGGTTGAATAGTTCGATGTCAAATAAATATTTCGAAAACTAATTAGCTAAAATATTTGCATGTTCTTATGTTTTTTGTGTTGCTAAATTCAAATGTAATATGAAATTTTTGAATTTGGTTTTTTATTTCTCCGATACTCGAATCGAAATCAGCTGCCGAAAAAACCTTTACCTATCAATTTTGGTGAAAATTGATCAAGTATTTCTCTAGTTATTCAATTTGATCAATAATTGTTTATTTTGTGGTTATAACCAAGTAGTAATTACCGCACAACCAAACTTGTATTATTGAGCAATCAACAACGTTCTTAACAATTTGCAAAAAAGTTGTCGATCCTAGTATTTTCGAATTATTTTTTGATATGATATATTTTACTTTATTGATATGATTATGAAGTATTATTTATTAAATTAGTTTTAAGCTACTTTAATATTTTTTATATTAACCCTTAAAAACTCAAATCGATGTAATGAATTAGATGGAGTTGTTTGAATGGAAAATCTTGTGTTATTTTACTTTCAGGTAACCTTACACCACATTATTCATTAGACCGGTAAAGTAATTGACTGAATTGGTTCGGTACACTTGTTATAAAAATAGTAAGATTGAAAAATGCTTTTAAATTAAGTTTGCTTCCAAGTTGTTGGATTTAACGCTATTTTTGCATGCAGTAACTTATTAACTTCCATAAAATATGTTATGAATCTACTATTAATAAACAATTTTGTTTTGCAGTGCTGCAGGTCGACATCCTTATAGTTCGCCAAATCAGCAACTTCAGCCGAAAAGATCGAAGTCGTTGAAAACTTTCTCCGATGATCCTGCACCTCCACACGATAATTAAAACAAATTATCTGGAACTTAGTATTACTAAAATAAATAAAATAATTTTTCCAAGATAGATTTCACCATGTAGCATGAATCTTTGATGAAACTGTAAATTTAAATTTTCGAAAATAAGCTCTTGACTAATGTATGAGTATACCATAATTATTTTGATTTTTAATGGTGAGTAAATAGAAATAAGTGAACAAATACAGTCCTTTATTTATAGATTGAATGATTTTTAATTTTTTATTGGTATTATCTTACTTTACACATCTAATCAAGTATTGTTAAAACTATTATTTCTCAGTCATAAAAATGATTGTTAAATTATTATCCAAGGTTAACTTGAGATACAATTTGCCTAGCAGACATTTTTAAAAACTATTTTTTCTCAGCTAAAATTAAGTTAGGTACCTACGTCCAAAACCTGCTTCTACTATAATTGATTGAAATTAAAATTCGAAGCTGTGTCTGTCCCAATTCAAAACGGGTGGAGGATCTTAATGAATTTCACTTCAAATGACCCGAGGTTTTAATGAAATATTTCTAAAACCCAGCACACACAATTAAACCTGAAGATTTCAAGGGCCATGTTATCAATACCCGATTAAAAACGTCAGCTACGTAGCCCTCAGTTATCTCTGATGCAAAATGTGAGCAAACAATCATTACTCAGTTAACATTCAGAATCAAACTTTACTCGTATTTAACTGTATGATCTATGGTTAACACCAACTTGATAGTGGCAGCTAGGATTGCCCAAAGTTTGACTGCCAGGTAATGCAAGCATTTATTAACCTGCCCTAACTCAGTCAAGAGATGGAGAGCAAACAAGATGACGACTATCTATTCAAGGAACGACCATGTAAAAAGGATTGAAACTCGATTCGCTGGCATGGCACACACGCTATACCGGAACGTGTTTGCCGGGCCTAAGAATTTTAAATTTTATACAAAAAAAATTCTGAAAAACCGATTTTCTTAAATGGTTAAATGGTTAAAGCATACCTTCCACATTAATGTTTATAGATAGTAAAAATGAATGAATAATTTTTATAAATAAAGTATTGAACGTTTTGCCAATGCTGTCTGTCAATTATGCATTCCACATTTTCAACGATTGTGAAATGTTTGTTGGATATTTGTGAAATCTATCTTGAAATTTGTTTCCTGATTATTTTTGTAGAATTTCTGCTGCGTCATTTTTTCTACAAAATAAAAAAAATCCTGAAGTTTCAATTTTTAATTAGTTTTATGTTTTCATAATTAATTTTCTGCACTTGTATGGAACAAGTAAACTTTTTTGTTCACTCTGATCGCACCTAAACAACTTATTTTTTAAGGTAGGGTAACATTGTATTGAAAGATGGCATACAGACTGAAAATGCAAAGTTGTTATTGACAAAAATTCTGCAAACGGCAATGAAGATGACAAGTAAATTGCATTGTAAGAAAATAAAGTTTTCTCAATTAAATCAAAAAAACCTTTTGCTGAATAATTTGTTGAAAAAATAGTGCATGTCCACGACAGTTGACAATACCCGTGCGTGAGGGAAACAATAAACACGATCAATAATTATCAAACAACTATCAACCTATATTATATATTATTAAATATGTAACATGTAAGCAAAACCTACCAAACTCAAACACGATCTGTCATCATAAAACAGCATAACCTCAATATTAAGTACCACGTGTTCTGAACGCTTTGTTTATTGTTTTACCACAGGGCTGTTGTCAAAATAGTTTGTGACGTCACGTCGACATGCCCTATGGCAAGAATTTTGCTAAAAGTAACCTGAACTCAATCAAGTGTATCATCATTCCTTCAACCTGATAATTAAAAAATAAGTTATTAGCTGCTTATGCAAACTCCATTTTTATTTTTAGACAAACCGATTATTTGATTCTTTCTTCAACCACCATCTGTCATCTGTATATTTCTACATTCATGGACTACTGAACATACAAGTCAATATTCCTACTCGATACGAAAATTGAAATTTTTAAAACTTTGGTATCAGGCGGGTATAAAACATTGTTACTGCAGGCATAACATGTCACATATACAGTCTTGTATCAGGTACATCATTACTTTCACTGCTCTATCAGACAATTCTCAAATGGATAATGGCTCGGTAATTTTTAGGCTAGTCATAACTGAAACTATATTTCGTTTAGTAGTGCAACATCATACACTGGACAGCAGGCTATAGCAGCTACTACGCGAACCAGACAATTGACAGGATCGGTCGCACCGTAAACCATACCAGACCTTCTATTTTATACGGTCTGTAGTTTGGCGTGATAGGCTCGTAACTGCGCATTAAGATCCACCCTTGGTATACAAAAGTAGAGGGTCTATTTTGAATAAATTGCTCACAGTCATATCGTCCCAAATATGATATAAGTAATTGAATCCTTCACAATATCGTGCTAGATGGTGCATATGTAAGAATGGGCATAAGAACGGGTTTTTGAGTTTATATGACTGTTGTCATGTTTAACAATAATGAGATATTATTCTGTATTGGAATTTTACATTGTCGTGTTTGTTCATTAATTTTTTTGCTACTTTAAGTTTCTGAATTATACGGAACGAAGTTACTTGTGTTATTTTTCTACAAGGGAAATTCATTACAAAAATTTGTTGAACAAAAGGTTTGAATTTACTTTAACTTTTTTAGGACTGGTAATTGATTTCCTTGTTCTGATAGTATATTATTTATTTGAACAAATGGACGTCCATAAACATTTTCTCTATTTCTATTACTTTTTATTTTATATATTACATAGGAAAAATAAAGAGGAAGATAATTATTTACCGATCAACTATATCCAAAGGTTTACTATCCAAATTCTATATCATTAGGTGTGTTTTTATGACTGAGATCTCAGCTCACTTCAGTTAATGTGATCTGGGATAAAGTGATGTGAGTAAGCATAAAAAAATCGACACACTCAATATTCAATTCAAAACAAGATTTATAATATAAGACAGATTCGTATAAGCGTCTAATGAAGTAATTCTTTGCATAATCCCATAGATTAAAAACCAAAGAAAATCGGATAACGCTGTCTGATATTCAAACAAGTCTAACTGATACCTTCGCATATGCAGCATCGGTGTGAGCTGACATCTCAGCCAAAAAGAACGCACCTCTATTGATCAAGTAAGCCTAACGTAATGTATAAATCCAGACCTTTCAAATGTTAAAATGCACAGAATACAATAAGTACAAATCTTACTTTATATTACATTTGTCTGGTTTCCCATATGATTTCTTTTTCATGCTTATTTTTCGAAGTTTTTTTTTTGTTTAAAATGGATACATGGGATTAAATAGAAGAGCGCATACTTCAATGTACTCAATATAATTAATTTTTTTATTGGTGAATAATTGTGGCTTGTATAATGTATTTTGTGAGGTAATGTTATTACACATTGAGATTATACTCTCTATTATATCGATTAGTTTAGTATTATGTAATATATTGAAAATGTACCGTTCTAGGTTTAAATAAAATCATATTCCACAATTTTGTTCTATTATGGCTACAAAAAATGAATACATTTTAATTCAATATTTCCCGAGATATTTCCAATGTATTTGGAAAAATTGAGATCATTACATTCCATCCACCTGGTTGAAGTTCATAAGAGAAAAACATTTAAAGAAAAACCCTTGAAAATTTTTGAATTGGTGTTTTTTCAGCGATAAATCTACTACTATACTTGAGTTAACTGTATAAACCCTCACTTCGTGGAATCTACTCATCATATGGTTTTAAATTAAACTAACTGTTTTTAAATGACTCCACAATATATTTGTAAAAATCTGTAAATTGCAAGTAAATTGACAATTGTTTCGATATAAATATCATCATCAGAATTTGACAATTTGACAATTGTCAATTTACTTGCAATTTACAGATTTTTACAAATATATTGTGGAGTCATTTAAAAACAGTTAGTTTAATTTAAAACCATATGACTACTACTATACCTCCATTTTGTTGGAGAAACTTGATATTATAATGAAATTTTCGAGAAAACACTATCGACTGGAAAAGCCACTGCTGTCCATAATTAAATATAACTAAAGTAAAAAAACCTAAGTAAGTAAGGTTAAATTACCAAAACTTTCTAGGCAAAACAATTAGTAAAGGTACCGATATACAAAAAAAATCTGCAAATAGGTACCTAGTTTGGAGAAATCAGCTAGTGATTATTGTGAACTTTATCATGATGTTCTTTTTAATCAAGTTACTTTTGCGGAAAAAGTAAATGTTAATCGAAAAACCAGCTAAATACAAAACTGAATGAAAAAACAAATGTAACAGCTGACAAAAATATGAATTCGAAGGGTTGAGTTCTTAACACTTTGTATATCAAGTCATTCGTTAGTCCATCCATAAACATTCAAAGATATGTTGGTCAATGACCATTAGAGTCTGCAATTCGACATTAGACAATAATTAATATAAATATTTTAAAAAGTGCCCAGTAAACAAATATATAGAAATTTTGGTTAGGTGAAGAATCTATGCTATGATTCATTATTAAAAATTTTTTTTTGAGTAACTCAGGATTTGTTAATAGAAGTATAGTAATTTGTGAAAACATATTGAGTTCTTTTACATATTATCTCCTGCAGACCGGACCTGACTAGATCCAAATATCAAATTAAATCTGTACCTCAGAACAGAGCAAACTTCAATTTTTACAGAAGAGTGCACAACGTTTATTAGTATTAATACAAACTGTTTAGTGTTGGGAGGTAGGTACACTCTGTACTAATAATCGAAAAAAAAGTGGCAATTATTTGTAATTGAAAATACGAAAACGAAATTGACATCTGATATGGTATTGGAAATTTTAAGTTTTAGTCGGCATCACCTTGGTATGAACTTTTGTCACCATGAGCCAAGTAGTGGAATATCTTATGGACCCAATTAAGTAATTTTTGAAGGTCTTTAAATTTTTTTGAACTTATTAAGTTGATGCCTTCTGCTGAAATCAAATTTCAGATCGAAATCACTTTTGAAATGCAGAACACTGGAAGAGCTCTGCATCATAACTACTCCTGGAATAAAAAATTTTTCGCCTTTCTCTGTTCTCTTGCAATTTTGGAAGGAAGTGTTAGGTCTGTTGTAGAGCTTGTTAAAGTTTTTGAAATCAGAGGTTGTTATTTGAAATACAACGTAGTTTTTGTTTTTGCCCGATAGGCGAGCCAACTACATCCAGTCGCAAGGAATCATCATTCAATAATTAGGGTATTTCTTGTAGATTATTCCCGCTCAATTACAGAGTGGATATTGTCCACCTCCATTTAAGTAAAGTTACCCCATGTGTACAAAGGAACAAACAATGCTGAGGTTTGTATGTATGTATGTATTTTGGGGTGACATTCACTGAGACCTAAAAGATCTATTGTGCCCCCTTACTTCTACTTAGTTTCTGAGGAGAGTCTCAGAAACTAGTAGCTCCTTTAGTCCTATTTCCCGGAGGAATTTAAGGATGTCTGCAGGCTTCAACCTAGGTGAATGTTCCTCTTCTATCCAGTAATCTCCTAGGTGCTGTGCTCTCTAGGATTCTGAAGTGCTGTGCAGTTGGAAAGTATGTGGATGGAGGTTTCTTTTTTCATTCAACAAAATCTGCATTGTTCTTCCTCTTCAGGTGCCCATGCATTCAGGCGACAATGTCCCGTTAGGATCCCTGTAAAAACTCTTAGCGCAGTTTTACTTTGACTCATGCATTCATTTGATCTCAACAGGTTGTAGTCACCCAGTCTTTGATTGTATAAGCCCCACTAGATCTTTTCAATGGTCAGATCTTCTCTTTTTCTCAGCTTTACTTATTTCTTCCAATACTACATTGGGGCTGATTCCGCAAAAGGGTTCAGGCCCCCCAGAAAGGTATTTCAGTCCCCCTCTTTGCTAGTTAATCTGCTA
>CAJUYI010003641.1:0-13853 GCA_910591695.1 Galerucella pusilla | reverse complement strand
TTTTTTTTTATGGAAAAAGCAAAAAATCCTACACGACGGAACGGATGGTTTTCACTAGAAATGGCTTGTAGGAAACGCAAACTCACGTTTTGCTTGAGTTTGTGTGATTTGACGGATGAAAAATAAATTTAGCAGCTTTTGAGACGTTCGCAATTGATTCGGCATCGATTTATTCGAGAACAATAAGAATATTTAGAAAGTTGCATTTCGAAAGGTTCCGGTGTGAAGCGGGGTAAGTTTTTCTCATCAAAAAACGATCCTACATTTAATTTTTTATAAATTGAACGAATTTTGTGAAAAAAAATAATAGATTTCACGAATTGAACTAAAATAAATTGAAATATTGTTAAATTAAATTGGAAATTTGAAATTCATTATTTTTAATATTTTGGTTTTCGTAAAATTAATTTCATCATAATTTTTAATAAAAATCTCATTTTCTTCCATTTTTACCCTCAATTTACTAAATTTCCATCAAAATCCTGAATTATTGAAACCTACAAACTCTTTCCCTCTAAATGAACACATTTTCATTTCAAAACTTTCCTGAGTGGTTAACTTTCTATCGAAATATTTATTACAACATAGTTCTTCGCCCCTCTTAATTTATCCAACATAAAATGTCAATAACACCTCCTTACATCCTTTAAACTACATTTTCAATTCCTCCTCTCTCCATTTTATTCCCTTTCTACTATCAATACTCCCAATTTATTCCCTTGGATCTCAATGTCCTATTTCGAAACTTACCAACTCCTTCCCAGTTAAAACTTCAATTACCCCTTCAATCACCTTTTCTACCCTCTAATATCCATTAAACTACATTTTTAAGTCTTCCCCTCTTCATTTGATTCCCTTTTTACTATCAATACTCCCAATTTATTCCCTTGACTCTTCAATGTCCATCGAATCCTAAATTATTGTTCCTATCTTGAAACTTATCAACTCCTTCCCAGTTAAAACTTGAATTACCCCTTCAATCACCTTTTCTACCCTCTAATATCCTTTAAACTACATTTTCAATTCTTCCTCTCTTCATTTTATTCCTTTTTTACTATCAATACTCCCAATTTATTCCCTTGACTCTCAATGTCCTAAATTATTGTTCCAATTTTGAAACTTATCAACTACTTCCCAGTTAAAACTTCAATTACACCTTGAATCACCTTTTCTACCCCCTAATGTCCTTTTAACTACATTTTCAATTCCTCCTCTCTTCATTTTATTCCCTTTTTACCATCAATATTCTCAATTTCTTATTTTTCCTTTCAATTTCCATCGAAATCTCCAATTATTGTTCCCACCTTGAAAGTTGGAAATTCTTGTACAGTTAAAACTTCTGTTAATATACTTTCAATAACCTTCCCCACCCTCTAATACCTTTAAAATTAACCCCCTATCCTCTTTTTATCATAAATACTCCCAATTTTTTCTTTGTTCTCTAAATTTCCATCGAAAACCTCAATTGTTGTTCCAATCTTATTCCTTCCTTTTCAAACCAACTTCTTCCTACCAAAGGATCAAATCTATGCTAATTAAATTTTTTTTAAATTAATTTTGTGAAAAATAAAAAATTATTTAATTCGAATTTAAAACAAATAATTAAAAATATATTAATTAATGTTTAATTAAAATTTTTATTGCTGTGAACGATGTAAACACCTCTTGAAATGTATGATTAAAAATACCTTTTTGCTTGTATAAAAAATTTAAAATTGATGCTGAATCAAAACCAAAATTTTTTTTAAAAAAATCTCGATATTCAAAAATAAAAAATAATCTTATATAATAATAATAATGTGTACATAAATGACGGCTTAAAAAACTTTTTTTGAATATCTTCGAGATTGGAAATATCCATCGCGGAATGTCTTGAATCCCATACAAGATCAAATTTTTTACAAAAAAAAATATACGCTATAGCTTAGTCGTTTTTTTTTATTATTTTTTGGAATTTTTGGAACGCCAAACGTTGTTATATATATATTATAAATATATACAGTAAGTAACCAGCTAGTTTTGTAAATTCCTCCGAAAAATTATGATGTAAATATCTTGTAACATTTGTGCTGCAATATTATGAGTCTGGAGCAAAACTGAGGAAAATTATTCATGCAAAATTGATATTTTTTCAGCCTTTAAAAAATTTCTAACTGGGAGTTTCTTCCTATTTCTGGTACGCCTCTGTCTTTTAATTTGACCAAATTTAGAGATTTCCAATGTTTTCTTTTGTTTTTATGGTTATTTTTTTCTAATTTTTAATAATTTTTCACAAATTTAGAGTTTTCCAACCCCTACTTTCCTCTTCTCTCCCATATTAAAACTGCTTTGAAATTATGATATACAGGGTCGATCCAATAAATATTTGATCCAGTTAGCGCTAGTTTGACCTCATCTGCAAAGGAACCAGTCCTTTAAGAACCAACAGGTTTAAAAAAATATCAAGAAACTCCTTTTCCTACTTTAATTATTCAAGATTTTCCAAGTTTTTTGTGATAATTTTCCCTTGTCGTTGCTTTAAGACTCCGAAACGCAAAGTATGTCCATATTATGGTTAAAGAAAAAATAAAAAAAAAAACTCGCAACTAAAATTACATGTTACTGATTTATACTGTGCTGTTTGTGTAAAAATAAAATAATGAAAAAAAAACCTAGTGGTAATCGCTCACCACGGACTTTTGTGATAAGAATAGTTAAAAAAAAAGTCATGTTCTAGAAGGCAAAAACAAAAAAAAATGTATCGTTATATTGTTTATTGTATTGTACCTATACTTATTATTTTATACGATCGTTCACAGTTTTCTTTTTTCTTTCCTCTTTTCTTTTTGGTATTATCTACCGTTTGTACATATATAGTGTGTATATACTACACAGTAAAGTTTTCAAAATTCATTTAATTTATTTTTCCTGCGATTTTATTATTAAAAAAAATATAAGTTCTACTAATTTATTATCGACTTTTTCTAGGACTTCCCTCATTTAAATATATTCTGTGCGCAGAGAAATGGCGATTTTTTGAAGTGAATCAAATTTTTCCCACTGAAGATGGTTCAATTGATCCGAAACTAGAAGCATTTCGTTGTAAAAATTCCATAGGAACTTTAATTAAAGTGCATTTTTTACTATTTTAAAATTTCGTAGCTGGTCCACACTGTATATAAAATTTTCACGTAAAAATATAGTAAAAACGGCTTATCTAATTTATATAATATTTTCTTGAAAATTATCTCCCACCTCTACCATTTTTCTCTATTTATTATTATCCATTGTTTAAATCATGTTATATTTTTTTAAAAATTACTTCCCACCTCTATCATTCATCAATATTTTATTAAATTCACTTTCTACCCAAAAACTGATAAATATATCATATCGATAAGTGTGTCGCATCCACGAACTTTTCCGAATCTCCACCGTCAGCTGTCGATTCCCACGACGCTCGACTGACTCAGTCGATTTTATGTACTGAGTCGGTATGTACACGGTTTTCATTCGTAATTTTCCGAATTTTAAGTTAAAATTTACTAATTTTATTCGAAATTTTAACTCGAGACTTGTTTATCGTCGTGGTAGTGATTAGTGTTCGTTTTATTTCGATAACAATTTGTTTAAAGACAAAACTAGGTTTGACGGTAGCTGGGTTTTTTTCAGTTTTTTCCATGTATAAAAACTGACCGGCCATTGTTTGTGGAATGGTTAGTAGGCGATCAACGACGATGGAAGAAGTTGGAAATGTAAGTGAATTTTACGTTATTTTGATGTTTTATATTTTGAAAATAATTGAAGCTAGGTTGATTTATTCATAATTAATTTCTATTTAAACAAATTGTTCACCATTTCGGTTTGAATTTTGACATTTGATACATAAAATCGATGAAATAGGAACTTCAACAATCGATTCAACTTTTCGTTATTTTCCAATAAAAGTATTTATACCAACAATAATTATTGACATAATATAATTATTTTAAATATACATGTCTCAATTACTATTTAATTTTGTTTTTATCAAAAGTATTACTTACTAATTAGTAATTATACATTGGGCTTGAAGCTTCAGAGTTATATTCAACTTGTCGAATAAATCGATTTTTGCTTCAATCGAAAACTAGGAGGACCATTTCTACAATGTCGATTCAGCTGTCAACATTCAGAGAGTGTTATCTATGATCTTATATAAATTAAGTTGAAGACTTTTGACTTATTTTTCGACATTTTTTCTGGAAATTATGGGTTTTCTCCAAATTGTATTATATAAAATTGCTATTTACCTATGTACTGTCAGTGTTTTGCTGGTTTTTTTGATATTTATAGGGAAAGGTATACAAAAACTATTTTCTTATCTCAACTTTTATTGTAAAATGACAAAGAATAACTCTAAAACTTTTCAGAATCAATATATATGTCTGATATAGAGATAATATGTATCTGAATACATGATATTATATAGATGTATTAACTAAGTAAATAAATATACATCTTATATTTTCTGCAGAACTTAATAATCATGCTATTTTTTTTTTAAATTTACCTAACACAACTTTTTTGTTTACCAACAGAACTGGCCAATCTTTTGTTTATATATTTTTTAATACTGATCTTGGCACCCATTTAATAAATTGAATCTATAAATTTGTTTAAACTGAACAATTCGTAAAATCACTTGAGAAACCTTAGAAGATAAATGAAGTAAATAATCACATCACATAGATATTTAATCGTAGAAATAAAATTACACTTTCAAATTAAATATCTATCGAGTAATAAATCACTCGTTAACCCTGTGTGAATAATTTAAAAAGGAGAAACTGCGTGTTACAAGAAAAAACGGTCTTGTGCAAAAAATCCATCATTAATATGTTTTGTTTTTAAATTCAATTTGTGCCCATAAGTTAAAGCTAAACTCTACATTATTCCTAAAAGTTATCTACTATGTAAATAGAGGGTTTCTTGGGTTTTTTAGAATAAAATTCATTGCATCTTTTATTTCGTACAGAATTATTAGGTACATTGAAATAATAGAAACTATTTGAGTTCCCGAACACTCATTTTTTAACCTTTTATGATAGTTTATAATTTTTTGAGTACTACAACTTTACGTTTCTAATAAGATTGTATTTAATTTCTTTGTATAATCTACTCAGAGTACAAATAATTATTGAATTAATTAAAATACTTATTATTATTTCTTTAAATTTTAAAAATAATAAAACAGTTTCCAATGTTTTTTTTTTAAGATTAATTCTGTTCATATCTACATTCATAGTAAAAATATTTAATGTCTTGTTATATTTTACGATTCCAAAAATATTAATAAGTTTTGAAGAGGCTTGAAATGATTGGAACAAATTAGTTGAAAGTTTTTAACACGAGGAAGTACCATTTAATATTATTTCAATGTACTGGGACATTTCTTGACTAGCATTTTTGACAGATAATACTAGAAAACCCTTCGAAACCAGAGAGTAAGTACAATGGTGGATAGATATATAGATATATATGTATTAATGATAAAATGATTTTATTTTTAAATGTTTCGCAACATTTTAAATAGATATTTTTTTTATCTTCAATGATTTGTTTCAACTTGATCCCACAGTCGCAGGCACGGAGGCCAAATAGCGTTTTTATAAAATTTTTCAACGCATATGCCAGTTCGCACTCGATATACAGGGTGTCCCACGACGAGTTAAAACTATCTGTATATGGCAAGATACTTATAGTAAATTCATGAAAATTTCTACGTTTCGGTTTTTGGATGCGATCTTTTTAACTAAAATATTTACAAAGATGGCGGACTTCCGGTTCTACCGGAAGTCGACTAACTTTGTTATTTTGAATAGAACACCCTGTATATTAATACATTTTTAAAATCTACGTAAAATTTTAGTATAGTTTTGTATGAAAACTTTTTTTGAAAAATGCATATTTTTTGAGTTATTAATTTTTTTGTAAAAAATTTGATGGTTGCAGACCCTTACAAATTATTTTTTTAAGAGGATACCCTTAAAGATATGAAAATGGTTTCTGTTCGGTTGCTTTTAGCAAGGTCAGACGTATTTGAATCTATGTTGAAAATTTTTTCATTTTATACAGGGTGTGTATAGATAGTGTTCAAAGTTTAACTTCATAAATATCAAATTTCTTCATTTTTTTAAATAGAAACACCCGGTTTTTTCTATTTTAATGCATTCAGAGGTAAAAAATAAGACAAATTCATGTATACTTTCCTATACCTAAACCTTACCGTTATCCAGATATTAAATGTTTTCTGTAAATTTTTATAGATGCAGGATATCTCACTGCAAATAAAGCACATATGTTCTTGTAACAACTTTGCCATATTTACCATGTATTAAAAGCAAATTTACATCATCTTTTTTATTTCCTAGTGCTTGTATCGACGGTTCAAAATAAAATTTAGACCACACCTGCATCTCTCAAAATGTACAGAAAACATTCAATATCTGGATAACGGTAAGGTCTAGGTATAGGAAAGTATACATGAACTTGCCTTATTTTTTACCTCTGAATGCATTAAAATGGAAAAAACCGGTTGGTTCTATTTAAGAAAATATAGAAATTTGACATTTATGAAGTTAAACTTTGAACACTTTCTAAACACACCCTGTATAAAATGAAACATTTTTCAACATAGATTCAAATACCTCTGACTTTGCTAAAAGCAATCGAACAGAAACCATTTTCATATCTTTAAGGGTATCCTCGTAAAAAAATAATTTACAAGGGTCTGAAACGGTCAAATTTTTTACAAAAAAATCAATAACTCAAAAAGTATGCCTTTTTCGAAAAAAGTTTTCAGACAAAACTACACTAAAATTTTAAGTAGATTTCAAAAATGTATTAATATACAGGGTGTTCCATTTAAAATAACAAAGTTACAGTCGACTTCCGGTAGAACCGGAAGTCTGCCATCTTTGAAAATATTTTAGTTGAAAAGATCGCATCCGAAACGTAAAAATTTTCATGATTTTACTATGAGTATTTTGCCATATACAGATAGTTTTAACTTGTCGTGGGACACCCTGTATATTTAAAGAAATTAACTGATAAAATACAGGACCGCATTTAGGAGGTGATTGGTGGAATATTCTCAGATTTATTTCAGATTACAGCCACAGATATTTAACTACACTGTCCAACAATGAAAAGGGGGTAATTTTAAATTTAATATAATTATACACAGTGGTAAAAAAAATATTTTACAATTTTTTTTGATTGTCTAATTTTAAACATTGTACTAATTTCCAATATTGTCTTTATATTTTACACATTTTTATAATATCAGCTTTAATTTTCAAGAATTGTCATTTAAAATTCAGATTTTTTATTTCAAGGTCCCCCCTCGTAATTTCCCTTCATTAGATTCTTCTTCTCTTGCACTGTTTCAGGATTTCATTGATTTTTTTAAAATTTACTATAAAATTTGTACTTGCAAAAATGTTCAAATACAGTGTTATCTCTTTACACTTTTTTGCCAATGACGTACGTGTCTAGTGAGTGCCATGGGCGTACAAGAGTTCCTTTACTTTAGGGTATTAAATATTGAATTTCACTGTTGTGTCTAGAGAGTGTCATAGGCGTACAAGAGTTCCAATACTTTAGGGTATTCAATATTGAATTTCACTGTTAATTGTTCTTTTTTTCTTAAATTCTTTTCTGTGGGTACTGAATGACAAATATATTATTTATTTTATTTCAATATTTTCATGTAAAGGTAATTTTTTATTTTCACATTTTCTATTAGTACAGTGTAGATAGATGTTTGATGTGTTTGTAGGTAATTTTTTTATTAAAGGCAAGCGGCATTTACAGATATTTATGATTGTCAAAGCTTTTTAAACTATCTGAGCAATGCTAGCAACTATTTAAAAATATAAAACTTTTCAAAAAAATCGTTTGTTTTATTTAATTTACTTGTACTATTTCAAAAACGGTCGTTGGAAATGTAATTTTGGTAAGTAATAAGGTAAAATTTTCATTTGTTGGAAGTGGAGGACTGTTTTGGTCCTTAATAAAATGTATTTCTTTTTGGTAAAAAAATTTCATGGTTTATTATATTTCGAGGATTTTTCTCAACCTATTTAGTATTTTTGCTATACAGTGTGTCCCAAATTATTTATTTTGCAGGATATCTACAAAGCAAGAAATAATTCAAAATGAATTTATATATTTGTATAATAATTGAATCTTGAATTTACAGGATGTCTCATTGAACAAGGAAGTTTTGTTTTAAATTATTTTATGTACCCCCTTAAATTTTATCTGCACACCATTGATATGTTCCTTTTTTCCAATGTTTTATTATATACAGGGTGTTTACAAATGTCACTTACAACGTTAGCATGTAGATATATGATATAAGGAATGAGGGGTCCAGCCTATTCACTTTTTGAGATATGGGGTGTTAATGTTATTTAAAAATTAAATGTTTTAATGTGATAACTTTAAGATGGATGAATAAATTGATTTGATATTTGGCAGGTTGTTTTTAAATGCAAAGGGGCATATTTTGATGGAAAAAAATGTTTCAATTCTAGATACAGTGGTGTACATTTGGAAGAATATGTTACCTTTTCCCTCCCTTTTTTCACGCCACTGGCATTTGGAGCTATTTTTAGTTTATTTTGTATTCCTCAATGGTTTTCACGTGAAAAACGCATAATCTTTTATCAAAAAATTTGTAGTTTCCAAGAAATTTGATGTTTCCATCAATTTTTAATAATTGAATAAAAAAAAATATTTTTCTAGTATTTTTTAAATAACTACCAAACTACTAATGGTTAGAATATGTAACAGGAACTAATTTTTGAAACAGCAATGCATCTAAAACATTCGGAGAAGATTGTTGAAAATATTTCTCCAAACTTGTAATTTTATTAACAAAATAATTAATGAAAATAAAAAATAATATAATTTACAAAGTTAAATGATATCTCATCCAAACATAATTTTTCACTAAGCAGCCAACAAATTACTAGAGATGGGATATTATTCAACTTTGTTATTATTTTTTATTGTCATTAATTGTTTTGTTAATAGAATCACAAGTTTCGACAAGTATTTTCAACAATCTTCTCCGAATGTTTTAGATGCATTGCTGTTTCAGAAATTAATTCCTGTTACATATTTTAACCATTAGCAGCTTGGTAGTTATTGGAAAAATACAAGAAAATTATTTTTTAAATTAAATTATTAAAAAGTGATATTGCAGACTTCATGAAAACATCAAATATCTTGAAAACTACAAATTTTTTGATATGTTGAGGTTATACGTTTTTCACATGAAAACCATTGAGGAATACAAAATTGAATAAAAATTGCTTCAAATTCCAGTGGCGTAAAAAATAGGAGGGGAAAGGTAAAATATTCTTCAAAATGTACACCACTGGGTCAAAAATTGAAACAATTTTTTCCTTCAAAATATGCCCTTTTGCGTTTAAAAACAACCTGCCAAATCTCAAATCAATTTTTCCATCCATTTTAAAGTTATCGAATTAAAACATTCAAGTTTTCAAAATTTCAACACCCTGTATTTCTAAAAGTACATGTGCTAGACCCCTTAATCCTTATATCATTTTGTCCAATTTTACGAGAGGTATCTATATGCAAACGTTGGTAAGTGTCATTTGAAAACATCCTGTATATCGATGTGTATAAAATGATTTAAAAAAATTTACAGAATGATTCACATAAGTCTAGCACAATTTATAATTTATTTTGGTACTTCCTGTATATTTTTATTTTCTTGAAAGGTCTTTGATAAGCAATAACAGTTTTGGTAGGTATATTATGAGCTACAGGTGAAAGTATGGAATAATAATTGATTATTTTCTTCAAGAAATAAATTTTAATAATGGGTCGATATTTTTGATGTTAATTTTTGTGGGATTTATTGGGTCAATTTAGAATTTTTCACAATTAATATAAAATTTCAATGGAATATCCAGGATATTTTTACAAATTTGAATTCTCAGGCTTTAAATACAATTTTTCAAAAAAAATACCAACTTTTTTTCAATTTTCACAGAGGTGACCAATGACTTATTTACATTCAGTGTAATAAATAATAATAATTAATAGAGAGTACTAGATTTATGTGAACCTTTTTGCATGTTTAAATTTTTAAATTTACTGCTTGGACCCTTACTTATATTACTTTTCAAATAATACTTAATATTTCTAATTAATTCCCATTTAATGAAAAAATATATATATATATATGAAAATTCTAAATTAATATCAAATATATCGAAATAATTATTAATTATTTAGAATTTTCATATACATTTTTTCATTAAATTGGAATTAATTTGAAACAATTAGTTTAAAAAGTAATTTAATTTTTTCTGTGAATTTTAAATCTCTACTTTAACTTTCAATATGCAATTAAAGATTTGATTTTTTTTTCAAATTACTTAAAGGTGAACAAGTGGCTTTATCAAAAAACTATTTTGACCAGTCAGTTTCTCGTCCCAAAAATCCTTATTTTACAAACTTTCTTTATATTCAATATCGATTAAATGTAAAAAAAGTTTGGTAAATTGATGGGGAGTTACATGATTAAAAAAAAATTTGAAATATCTGGACTATTGGTCCTTTTCGTTTTTTATGTCCTGTTGTTATTATAATATATCCAAAAAAATATTCCCATGCCAAAAAATTTCATTACGAAGTTTCGTGTTTTACAGGGTCATCATCAACTTAATTCTTTTGAATACGGACCTGGATTTTTTATTGCAATTTTTTTTTAGGTTTTGTATAGATACCTACAATGCTATAACATACTTGACGGTTCTACCACGTTTCGTCTTTGAAAAATCATCATCTTTATGCCCTATATTTAAAAATATTAATTTGACTTTAATAAAGGAAAAAAGATGATTTTTCAAAGACGAAACGTGGTAGAACAGTCAAGTACGTTATACCCATTGTATGTACTCGTATCTTTAAAAAACCTAGAAAAAATTGTAATAAAAAATCCAGGTCCGTATTTGAAAAAATAAAGTTTATGGTGACTGTAAAAACGAAACTTTGTAAAAAAAATTTTGATAAGGAAATATTTTTTTGGAATTCTTTTAATAAAAACGGCACATTCGTGTTTTGTCGAAAAGCTCCGGAACTAGTCGAGATATTTCAAATGTTTTTGAATCATCTAATTTCCCATCAATTTACCAAACTTTTTCTCCACTTGATCAATATTGTATACAGGGTGGTCCTTAAGTAATTGTATATAGAATTACAGTAAAATCTTCACTTCAAAATATTGCGATTTAAATCAACTAGCCTTAATAAAATGTTAATATTAAGAGAGATACAGGGTGTTAACCTTGAAATATAAATTTTCGTTTTGTACAATACCTTTTTTTTTGTTGTTGTAATGATGTAGCTTTAATTATTTTTCACAGAAGTAGCGCTAATGTAAAAGGCAAAAAAGTTTTGTGTACATTTATGGCGCATACGTGGCCTATGTGGCGCCCTCTACAAAATACATCGAAATAGCTACAAAATTATCATTTCTCATATAAAAAAACCCCAACCTCAAAAATTGCAATTTCATGTTAACACCCTGTATCTCCCTTAATATCACCATTTTATTAAGGCTAGTTGATTTAAATCGCATTATTTTGAAGTGAAGATTGTACTGAACTTCTATGTACAATTACTTAAGAACCACCCTGTATATTTAGATTTACGTCAATTAAATCCGGCCCACCCTATACATAGCGTCCCAAGATTTTTTTAAAGGCTGTAACGCGGGAAATAACGAATAGGCTTATTTGAAAATTGGGTAATCTTTTTAGTATCTACAGTAATTTCATCCGAGGCATACAGGGTATTTGTGACGTCATCATAGAAGCAGAGACGTCATCGCAATGAAAAAAATTCAATAGAAGGGGTCCACTTGAGTACCCTCACTGTGATACACTGTTGAATTTGAAATAAAAAGCTCATTAATTTGAGCTAAGTTTGATCCCCTCCTTCCATTGGTTTTTTTCATTGCGATGACGTCCCTGCTTCTATTATCTTGTCACAGATACCCTGTATATCTCGGATGAAATTACTGTAAGTCCCAAAAAAATTACCCAATTTTCAAATAAACCTATTCGTTAATTCCTGAGTTACAGCTTGTAAAAAAATCTTGGGACACCCTGTATACCCTCGCTTTGATACAATTGACGTGATTTTACAATTTTATAAAAGAAATTTGAATCCTTATTGTATGTTAGTTTGAGACACTCTGTATAGTTTATTATTTTTTTGTTGACTTTTAAAAAATGTTATTTTTTTCTTACACAATATAACGACAAATAGCTCTACCCATTTATTTTAAAAAATTTAAATAAAATATTTTTTTAAGCTGCATAAATCTGAGAATTTTCCTACCTCGGTATTAAGAAAGAAAAATAATTATAAATAATAAAGAAAACTCGCAAATATTAAAAAGAAACTTTTAATCAACATCAAAATCATAAAAATGAAAAAAGTAAATGCAAGAAATATTATTTTTAAAAAACAAAGAAATTAAAAATAAAAACAGAACATACCCGAAAAGCGGTTTACAAAACAAATCGGTCACTGATTACAAAAAATAGAAACAAAGAAAAAAAACAACAAACAAAATTAAAAATTCGACATTATTTTCATAATACGTGTGATATAAATATTTTCACCTTTTTTTTGTGCGCGTACTAAAAAAACGAATAAGTTAAAAAAATATATTTTTCAACACATACACGTTTATGTAGATATTGACTTCGAATTTGGCAAAAATGCTGCGTGTCTTCTCACATAATATAACTATGCACACTGTTACCCGTTTAGCCCTACACCATAAACAACATTAGAGTAAAGAAAGCTTCAACAAAAACAAACACAATAGCAAAATTTACATACAGGGTCAAGTCTAGTCAATTTGGTGCCCACTCAATAGCAGAGCAGATATTTTCTAACAGCGTTAGGTCCAGTGAACTTGGTGTCCACTTGATGGAAGATATTTTGTCATTGGTTTAGTTCAAATGAACCTGGTGTCTGCCCAATGGCGTAGAAGACTATTGTAGTGAAGTCGAGACTAGCTTTTCTTTTGTTGTTGTGGGTGTAGTGAAGACGGGACGAGACTGCTACTCTTGTAGTTGAGGAGATATTTTCACAGGAGGTGTTATTTCAATTAGGGTGTGTAGTATTTTTAGTTCAAATGAACCTGGTGTCTGCCCAATGGTGTAGATGATTTGACGAGAGGAGTCGAGGTCATTGAGCTTTGCATCTTTTTTTGTGGGGTGTTTAAATCAAGTCAAAAGTATTGGAAAACGGTTTTTTGGTAAAAAAAATCATGGAATGTATATTAGTTTGTTGTTGAAACTTTCTTTACGCCGCCTCTTCACATTTTCGTACCGAATAAGGAGAGCTAAACTGTCACATGACAAATTTTTTTTTCATTCATCTGTTTGTATACATCTTTTTTTTTTCATTTCCCATAGATACAAGAAAAATAGAGAAGTAATAGATCACGCGTTTACACATTCAGTATTTGCAAGAAGTATGATTTTCATGATTGTCAAAGAGTTTTTTTTTTATATATAATAATATTACAGTAATAGTAGATATAGAATAAGAAATGTATAATAGTATCTATAAATATTAACGGTGTGTGTGTGTCTATGTGTATTCGCAAACTTCAACTGTTATATCTGTCAATTTTTGAGAACGATTGAAGTTTGTTGTACACTAACGCGCAATCCCAGTAACCCGTCGTTAAATGCTTCACTTTGATTGTGAAAAAATCTACGTTTAATAATTTTTTTACGTGTCACTGAGATGTGCACTTTCGGCAA
>CAJUYI010003640.1:0-22121 GCA_910591695.1 Galerucella pusilla | reverse complement strand
ATTATATTTATATTTATTAGAATGAAGTTTACAAAAAAGTTTAGTTGAAATAAAATGACTTCAGTACCAAATTCAATTAATACAGTAGACAATAATAGGTCGAAAGCCAAAACTTTTGCAATAGTAGTAAATGGTGAACATACAGATATAGCTTTAACCAATTTTCCGAATTACCAAAATTTGATAATCACCCAGTTTGAAAAAATTGGTAATCTATACAAAGTTAAAATAGATCAATCTGAGAACGGAATTGCAGTGTGTGAACCTATATATACTATTACTTCACTTCTTGGAGCAGAAAATATTCAAGCTGAAGTTGCAGTACGTTATCTAGCTGAAAAACTGAGAATAAAGAAGCTGCTGCTAGTTTGCTTGAGTTTGAAAGATTACAGTAAATTATCATTGGACACCATTATTGAAAGCATTTTAGAAAACTCCTAAAATATGGCTTTAGAAAGAATTAAAAAACCGGAGAGTTTCTTTGGACAAATTGTCATAGGTCCTCCAGGATCTGGTAAAACAACATATTGTGGCAAAGTGTATGAATTTTATAAAGATAGACTTAATAGAAAAGTGGAAGTAATTAATTTAGACCCTGCTAATGAAAACATGAATTACAAGCCAATAATAGATATAATGCAACTGGTAACAGTTGATGATGTTATGAAACAATTTGGATTAGGTCCCAATGGAGCATTAATGTATTGCATGGAATATTTAGAGGAAAACTTTGATTGGTTGTTAGCTCAACTTTCCAAAATAGAAAATTCCTATTTGATTTTTGATATGCCTGGTCAGGTAGAACTGTATACACATCATGCTTCAACAAAGAGCATTTTTGAGAGATTACAAAAGTTGGGATATAATTTGTGTGCTGTTCATTTAGTTGATTCACATTATTGTTCAGACCCATCAAAATTTGTTTCAACTGTATTATTGTCTCTTTCGACTATGCTGCAAATTGGATTGCCACATGTTAATGTACTCAGCAAGGTAAGTTCACTATACTATAATTTATTAGAAAATAGATTATATGGCTATTTCTTCAGTAATTTTAATTATTCCTAATTAATGTTCATAAACATCTGTATGGGTAAATATGTAAAATTATCAATCTTACCAGAGTAATATATCCACAAGGAATAGTATAATTGAGTGTAATATTGTGTTTTACCATTTTATATCCTTATTGTTTTCACAAATTTATATTTTAACTTGTAGTAACCAACTACCTGTTTTGCGATTAACAGTTGAAAGTACTTTAACATTATTTCAAAACTTGGTACTTATGAATAACATTCAAATGCTTAATATATTGGTTGTTGAGTGTTAATATGGTTTCTTGTAATTTATAGGCAGACCTGCTCAGGAAAAATGGATCAAAGTTGGATTTTGGTTTGGACTTTTACACTGACGTTTTAGACTTAGATTATCTACTAGAACTACTGGACAATGGCTCATTTACCAATAAGTTTAAAAAATTGAATGCCGCTTTGATAGGATTAATACAAGATTTCAGTCTAGTTGGGTTTGTTCTTCTAGATGTAAAATCTGAGAGTAGTTTACTAAAACTCAAAAGTGCTGTAGATAAGGTAAGATGTTTAACGTTTGTAAGAAATGTAGCATACAGACTTTCATAATGCTCTTACACATCTATGAATTGGAATCTACATGATTTTCATGAAAATTGCTATGTATTGATTAAAAGTTTCGGAGAATCCATGGAAAATATTTTTACCTACATGTAATTTCTGGAAGTGAATATCATTTTTGTTATTTCAAATAAAACACCCAGTTCTACATATTAATCATTGTTTTAGGTGTCTAATTTTTCTAGCACTTTCAAGTTATGTTTTTAACTTTATATCTTGAAGATATTTCCTGCATTCATGATATCCTCAATATTTCAATTGATTTATCGCATATTTTAGGCAAATGGTTACATTTATGGTAGTGGTGAAGAGCGAAGTATTCAAGCCTTACTATCTTGTGCCGTTGGAGCCAGAATCGAGTCAGAACGATTTGATTCAGATTATATGTAGGTAGTCCAATTTTTGTGAGAAAAAATATATTTTATTCGTTTTCATTTCAAATGCATCTCCTTATAGCCTCAAGTTTTAAAAATGAATAAAATTATATGTAATTGGATTTTAAATGAAATTATGTTTTTTTTATAAAGTTCTGTCATTTTAAGCAGGAAGTGGAAATCTGTAACACAACTCTCGTAATGCTTCATATTGCTTAACAAAGATTGCAATAAAGTAACCATACCTGATCTCCAAGAAAGTAGCTCTAATAATATAAATGTCTCATTGTCATATTTTAGGTGCATTTTAAGTTTTTCTCAAGCCCAAAAATATGTTAGTTATAGGCATATAACCTTGTGCCACTATTTATACAATAAAATCTTATAAATAAACAGGATAGTAATACATTTAGTACTAAAGATTAATTTTGTTTTTTATTACAAATTAAAAATACATTAAATCAATTTAGTGTAAGCTGACCTTCTTCACTTTGCTGGTGGCTTACTCTTTTGTTTATCAAGTTGAGCTCTGAAACAAAAATGGCAATTAGAAAATAATGTTTCCAATATTTTCAACACAAAATCGCATCAATGTGCTGCATATACAAATACAACATTAACGATTTCACCTGAATTTTCATTAATCGCACCTTAATTGTTTGTTAAAATCATCTTCAACATTATCATCCTCCCAATTATCTTCCCATACACTAATATCTTTGTCATCTTTTTCTTTACCAGACCAGTCTAAAAAAAATTTGCAAATCACTTATAACTATACATAACCTCAATTTGAAAATAAATACCTTCTACAGGAAATTCTTCAAATTCATCATCCTCTTCTAGAACGCCCAGATCCATTTTAGGTTTGTCCGACATGATTAAGCTTTAAGTTTCTTATATTTTGAAGATTTAATTGAAATTGTATTGTTAAGTAATATCAGTCAATGACAGGTGACAGTAGGTAGTTTGCTGTGTTCGTTGTCATGTCATCCATGATTGTAATGTGGTGTTCATTTTGTTACATATTGCATAGGTTCTCTGTGATTTACATAGGATCTCGATACGATAGAAACAAATAGATTGATTCATTTCTGTGGATACACAGTAGCGGTTTCTGATCTGGCGACGTCGCCTGCGATTTTACATTGATATTTTGATAAAGAAAGATAGAAAATCCGTTTGCGACACCTTACGGGTATCAAAAATTAGAATTATTTGTCGTTCCAAAACAACCAAAATTGGTGAACGGAATGTGTATATCGCTTGTGCGGGTGCTAGGTAGCTGCGAGACCGGTTGTGGTGTGACATCATGGAGACTAACATACAGATATCCATAATCTCCATGATCTGTTAAATGGTCTAGAATCATAGAACGTAGTAAACCATAGACAACTAGAGTACGTACGATGCTTTTTTGGGCAAACTTGTAAAGACGGTGATCGTTATTAATCGTGAACTCTATGGATGATCTGGCATCGCTGAGAAGAGTGTGAAAATAAACATTAACATATGTCAAAGTCAATTGAAAGTAGAATGAAATGTAAATATTTTTGTTAAATCCAAGCTGAATTTATATTTTAGATTTAGGACATAACAAACTCAAAATGAACAAAAATAACAAGTTATACATCGATCCGGCAATGTTCACGAAGCCACCGCCAAATTTTAAATCCGTAAGTATTAGTAATTGATACATTTATGTAATAGGTACTTTTACTATAGTATTATGTGAAAATAAAACATTCAGGTAGCAATCTTATGTAAAGAAATACTTATATAGATTTTCAGTACTAAACATGGATGATTATATTATTTATGCTCCCATATTATTAGTAGATACTAGGGATGTTATTATTAGATGGATTTTGATATATTTAAATTTCCTTTATTTGTATAAGTACTAGTGACAGTTTCAGGATTTCTTTATAACTACCTAATTGCTGAAAATTTAAAATGTATTCAACAATTTTTCCTTGGATACCAATCAAAACACTATGAAAGTGAATTGCTTAAATTATAACTGTTGTTACACTATAATTTTGTTGGTGGCTTTTTCTGTATATATATATATATATATATATCAGTGTGCTCTTGAAGTAGTTATATACACTAAAGTAATATTGTATCTTTTTATAAAAATGATTCTGGTTCCACATTAAACTCAATAATAATAGTAACCAATAAACTGAACAGAACAGCCATTTTTCCTTATTGCTATTATTTCCATAAGATTTGAATCTGTTCTGTTGGTTGACATAATGCCTATGTTTCAGTCAAAATATTTTTAATATTTGTTGGCTTATGTAATTCTAAACCACCCAACCAAGATATTCTCCTAAATAAACAAACAATGCTGGAATTTGGAAGAATATGCTAATATGGCAGTTAAAACAATCTTTAGTACAGACTGGTAGTGTGTTATCAATTTTTTGGATGATATAGTCCTGACAACTTATCATAATATTCTTAGCAAAACCTGATTATAAAATAATCTTTTGTTATACTTACTAGATGCTAAGTCATAAACTTGAAATCAATTTCCTACAGGGGTTTTCATTATACCAGTTTTTTTGTACAGGCTGTAAGATGACTAACTTCTGAGAAATATGATACAGCCAACATGTAAAATAAACTAAAAATATTGCCTCAAAATGTTTTCTCTTAAGCTTGTACAGGGTTTGGACTTGGCAGAGAACTTGGAAAAGTCAGGGAAAAATAAAATGATACTCAAAAAGACTAGAAATGTCGGGGAATTTATTGTTAGCACAATAAAGCAAAGGAAATTTGCAATAATCAGTAAAGGGTCAGGAAATTTCAAAAGTAGGGCTGGAAAATTGAAAAAAGTATCAATTATTATGCAACAAAAACTAAGGATATTCTAGATTTATTTGTGGATAGATTAAAGCCTTTGAATATTAATAAAATGATTGGATGGACCAAATGTAAATTTGGTCCATCCAAAGGCATGCTTTGAAAAAATTTTAAAAATCAAGCACCCATTCCTCCATTTTGAAGATAATATCCAGTTGTGAGTTAATATTAACTCTTTCCTAAATAGTATCAATATAGTAACTGTTTTATAATTTTTTTAGATGAGTATGGCGCAGCCATTCAAACCTGAGGTTCCACCACCACCATATGCTAAAAATTCATCACATAGACCTTCTCCTAGTCCAACTGATATTTATCCAAATAATAATCATGATGAAGCCAACTATTATCTCATGATGTTATACAGGTAAGACTATTTTTTACTAAGTTTTCAAGGATATAGCCATCATTGCTCATATTTTTCACAAACATATTCTCAATTTTTGTTGGAAAAATACTACAAGAGAATAATTTACTATGTGCAACTTTAATCAAATTTATTGTAAAATTCAAAGGTCTAATAATTTAACTTGCTTTTAATTAACATCCAAAAAGGCTTTATCTTGGAAAAAATGCTTATTATAAGAATTAAAATGTTACTTTTATCAAATAATATCGAGATTTTCATGTATTTGTTTTATTTATTTTAAGGTATCATAACTCTACAAATCCACCACCGTCTTCTCACAATCAGAACTTTCCAACACCAAATATTTCTAAATCGTTTCCACTACCTCCTCCTCATTTTTCTCCACGACAACCACCTTTGCCAGCTGCACCTCCTCCTCAAAAACCCCCTCTGCCTCCGCCGACATTACCGCCATCAGTTCCAATGACAATGGGCAACTATCACAACCGTATGTCTCCATCTATTTATAACCAATCTTTTTCTAACATTCATCACAATTTTAAAAGAAAATATGATGGTAAGTAAATATTCTATTTTCAAATTTGTGGATTGAAAAATGTTTTATTTATTAACTAAAAGTCAAATCAGTACATGGGTATATGATTGAATGTCATGCTGTTAGTAAAATTTACTTTCATTTTAGAATTTAGAATAAGGATCTTAAGTTCACTTGAAATTTAAACATTAAAAAAGTTCATATTAGAACTTTCACTGATGATGTTTGAGTTAATTTGGAATTTGGACAATAAAAAAGTTTTAAACTCTTTGGTATGGTATGAACTGCGCCCTCTACTAGAGTCAAATCAAACTCATGGCATGTGTCAGCTTCCAAAACATATTCATATAAAATTTCATTACAATTATTATGTTGTTTTGACAAAATCGTAAAAAATGTGTATACAATTTTGTTTCAAGGAATCAAAGTAAAGCCTCATCAAATTGTTACAGGAAACAGTCAATTATTTATGTAAATAATATAGTATACAAATCTAGAAGAAAAGGAAACTTCTGTATTAAGATATAACAAAATATACTTTTTCCACCTCTGGTATTTCCAATTTAGATATTCATAAATTTAAGATATTACTCGTTATAAAGTTTCATTTGTGATATTTCAGGAAATGATACTCCAAAAAAACTCCAGAAGAAAAAGAAAAAACCTTTATCGCAAGTTGTACCACAAAGAAGAGACTGGACAATGGAAGAAGCCAAAAAAGCTTTGGACGTGGAAAAAGATTGCAACAAGAGGTCTAAAAGACAAGGATTAATAATTAAATTCCCAGATTTAGAATTAAACAGAGATATTGTTTCTAATTTTCATACAAGCATTGATTCAGTACATTTTCAACAACCTTCTACTGCCAGATATTGCTTCGTCACATTAACAGTAAGATTATATTGTCATCTGTATACTGTATATATAATTTTTCAGTGCGGGTGTGTAGTGCAATTCTTCCTAAACCATTGGTCCCTTTTTTGCAATTTAATTCAGTGTTACCCTATCTAGCGGACATTTTAAAAACTTGTAATAATTTGTCTTCTTAAGTTGAATGGTTTCCAAATTTGCAACCCTGTGTACTTATCACCTGGTCACTTAACTGTTTACATTAAAGGTAAATTTTCAGGAATCATCCGATCCAGAAACTGTTATTAACCAGTTGAATAAAATCCCCTTCGGCCTCGGATACTTATCAGCTGAATTTAAAAAAGATAGAGAAGATGAACAGAACATCAAGCCATCCGATATCGATCCTCTTACTTTGTATGTTGGAAATTTGGCACAAGAAATCACAAAAGATGATATGGAGAAAAAATATCCCAGAAGGAAACGAATCGATATAGGTTATGCCAAAAAGATGAAGTATACAAGGTATGCTTTTGTGTCGTTCCATACGGTGGATGATGCCATAGAAGCGTTTCAAAACACTCATTCATCACAGATGTATTCAAAAAGTCTTATTGTAAGGTGAATATTAATTTTTTGTGATGTTAAATGTGCAACAAGTGTAATGTCCCATGACTAACTTTTAAGTTCATTCACGATAAGTTTGTAATTACAAAATATGTCAGATTTTTTACATCGTTGCCACGTTGTAATTTTTTTCCAGCTGTTGGCGTAAAATTATGTTGATAAGTTGTTAATTGTATAAGATTACATTCAACTCAAAAATAAGAGCAGAAATTTTGATGAGTAAATACATAAATTTCAAAATGTCCAAGTTCAAAATCCTAAGTTTAACTGAAAAACGTTAAATTCATGCAGGGACGTATATAAGGGGGGGGGTTTTGGGGGTCCAAACCCCCCCCCCCCCCCCAATGAAAATACAATAATTTTTATTAGCATACTGCCGCAATATTTGAATTACATTTAATACGAATTACGAAATACAAATAATATATTTTTCATCAATATTGGATCTGAAGCTTTAAGAAACTGAATTTCTAGTGTGAAAAAAGTTAAGTTCAGTTGATATAAGTGTTCCAAGAGTAACTGGAAGACAAATCAACCGCAGTAATGTACCAGGGGACACAGCTGAAGTTTACTATCGGCGCAACATATTTTACCCATTTATCGAACATGTAGTCAACGAAATTTTGAAGCTCGAACTTAGAAGACTGGCGACTCGGAACAGTGTAACACTGGAGTGGGTACCAGGTCACAAATGAATCGCTGGCAATGAAAAAGCTGACGAACTTGTAAGAGCAGGATCGTCAACACTGATGAACGGACCGGAACAATCTGTGGGCATCCCCAGATGCTCCACTAGGTCATGGTTAAAAGGGTGGGTAAAAGAACAACACAAAAAACACTGGAAGAATACACCCAGGCAAACACATGGGAAGAAATTTATGAAAGAACCATCAGAAAAAGTAGCAAAAGAACTGCTCTTTGAGCAGGAACAAACTACGCACTATAACGGGGCTCATTACGGAACACTTTTCCACAAAGGAGCACCTGAACAACATAGGACTGTATAACGGAGACCTCACATACAGGAGATGCAAAAAAGACACCGAAACAGCTCTGCACATATTATGCAACTGTGAGACGCTGGACCACAGGATGCAAAATCTATATATATGGAAGACCCCAACCAGTAAAGAACCTGTATGAGCTAATACAGGGAACGGATTGGCTGAATAGGCTGTAGTCTACGATAGTTGGGCTCGGGGTGTAAATATTGATCATGTGAACGAGATTCTAGCATTACTATATGCAGATGATATTGTTATTCTTGCACATTCTGAAATTGATGTTGTTAGAAAATTGAAAATATTGGAGAAGTATGCAGCAGAAAATAATCTAACAATTAATATACAAAAGACCAAAATTATGCAATAATCAAAAGGGGGTTTTCGAAAATCTAAATTTAAATTCCACTACAACAATCAACCCATTGAAGTTGTGAATAAATATAATTACCTAGGTGTAACAATGTCATCTTCTGGTGTATTTCATGAAATGTCAGTAGTTACTGCAAATAAAGGAAAGCAAGCCGTTGGAACTATATTGCCAATTTTGGTTAAAGCGAAGACGGACTGCTGGTATCCAAGAATTAAGTTGTTTGAGACGTTGGCTCTGAGTGTTATGTTCAACGCAGTACCTGTTTGGGGTCTCAGGTATTTGGATGTACTAGAGAGAGTCCACGTACAGTTTATCAAAAGAGTTCTCCTTGTTTCTATCAATACACCTGACGCCATAGTACGTTTAGAGGTGGGAAGAGTAAGACTTGAATATACAATCTTCAAATTATCTCTCAATTGGCTGCTAAAGATTCTGGCTATGGATGATACTAGATATCCTGTTCATTTCTTTAGACAACAAATTCGTACATCCGGTAGTACTGATGCCAAGTTTAACTGGGCGGTACAAATGGAACAATTTTTTAATAAAATAAATCAGTTGGAAATGTGGAACAACTTGAGCTATCATACATTAATTAGGAATAGAAAAAAATTACTTGAGATGTATTATACACAATTGTATGAATCGGACTTATCCCTGGTTTCTAAGTATTCCTATTTATATCTGTATAGTTTGTTCACTGTTTCCAGAAATCCAAGTTTGTATTTACTCGTAAGATTGCCCATTCAATTCACCCGCACACTAGCTCAGCTGCGTACGGCAAATGCATTCATAATCAAGTTCACCTTAAATTGAACTACTTGTTATATAGATCCCGATATTGAATGCTCCGCATGTAATCGGAATGAAAAGGAAACATTACAGCATCTTCTTTTTGATTGTCCAATATACGTCGTCATGAAACAAAATATTTCTTGTTTGCAGAGTTTGGAAGTATTAATCAAAACTCTACAAAATATCACACTTGTTGAAGCCAGGCAAATTTGTGAATATGTGTGGAATATTATAAGATTAAGGTCATTTATTATCAATGAGTAATTATCTGTTAAGATGTCTTGTTATGTTATATATTATTCTTTTTAAATTGTTTGTTAGTGTAGGTATAACGTATTATGCAATTTGTACTCATACACCCTTGCTGTAAACTTATGTTTTTGAAGCAATAAATTATTATTATTAGTCAGAACATTAGGAGAATCCACAATACGCCCAAGAGGCTGAGGTGGTGGAGCGAAACGAAAAACGATGTTTAAAAATACTTTTAGATGTAGCCAAGTCAAACAAAGAATTTAAAAAAAAAACTTAACAATATTTCTTTTACTTTATTTTTTTGCCTTTGGCGGCGCCTTCAATAAAGCTTTCTCCTTCTGAACCTATCAGATGAAAAAAACCAAACCCCCCATGAAAAAGCTATAGCTACGTGACTGTATTCATGCACATGTTGAATTGCATCGTTATTACAGCATTAAGTAACGATGTATTTATTTAAAACTTACATCTCTCACGGAAATAACCGGAATTAGCGGTCCAGCATCATCTCGTGATCTCTCAAAATATGATATTAGGGATGCTACCATCATCTTGCAACCACAACACTCATGCATTGCGACACAGTGTTCTATACTCTCTTTTAAATAGTTATGCGCATGACAGATAATATCTCACACAGTGTAAATAACAAACTATGAAATGCGAATGAAAGCGACAAACCAACACAAGAAATCCTGATAAAATTGTCTGATTTTGACAACATAAGTCTGGCAACCACGGATGGAGTATTCTATAGGTGAAAAATGTTTAAATATCAATTTAGTGATAAATGTTATTCCTGATAAAAAGTTTTGCTTGTTCTGAAACCCCGTAAAATGTAATAAAATTCAAGTTTTTCAAACCCCATCTCATTTTATGTCCAGTTTTATGAAAACCTGGAGTCTGACTTTTTGACATTTCTTCACATAATCGCTAATATCTCGGGAACCTTAAGGTTTGCAAGCTTCTAGTCTACGCCATTCGATTCAGAATTGAATTTTCTATAAAAAGAGGAATTTTGAATATTATGAGTTTTCGCGGATTATAGTATAAGTTTCGGTGTGGACTTGGAAAAATTTTCAAAACCTGAAAATTAGAAAATCCATCTCTTTTCGTTTTTCGATGAGGAAAATTCCTACTTTTATAGAAAATTCAATTCTGAATCGAATGGCGTAGACTAGAACCTTGCGAACCTTAAGGTTCCCGAGATATGTGAAGAGATGTCAAAAAGTCAGACTCCAGGATTTCATAAAAACGGCCATAGAATGAGACGGGTTTTGAAAAACTTGAATTTTATTTCATTTTATGGGGTTTCAGAACAAGCAAAATTTTTTATCAAGAATATCATTTTCCACTAAATAATTATTTAAAAATTTTTCACCTATAGGATACTCCATCCGTGGACAAGCTGTATGATTAATTATTCCATTTACACTTTGGATATTTAGATTTTGTTCAGTAGCTGCAATTGTTACTAGAAATGTCAATATTGCAAACTTATCGTAAATGTACTATATGTATGGAGATCAAATAAAGAGATAGGACTCCATGTATTTCAATCTCTGGTCATCGCAGATTCGTCTATTGCTTGGCCAATCTAGTCTGAGATTGGGATATCAGGGACAGGACACTGTTTTGTGGAACTCCAGCTTTAACGGGCAGGAATTCAGAAGTCTCATCACTGACTTTTGTTTTGAAGGTCTGTTTTCGATTTTATTTAATAGACCTAGATGTCAGACTTCTTCGAAAGCCTAGCCCACGTCCAGGGAGGCTGCAGAGCAGTATTTTTTCCCTCTATACTTGTATTAATGGCATGCCAGTATGATCTTGTGTTATAAAAATACAGATGGAATTATGGAAAAATTTAGTGATTCAGACTTACTAACCAACTAACATAAATGATACATAGAGAGTGAATTCTAAATAAAAAACTAAAAAGTAATACACATAGGCAGCTTATGTTCTGCCTCAAATATATGAGAATACGTTTGTATAGTTTGGCAAGTTTATCTGAAGCTACGGGGCATCGGTAAGAGGCGAGGAAACATGCCAGTCACGGTTTGCTACAAAGGGTATTTGTCTTACAAAAAGCAGCTGTACGCTCCATTATACAAGCAAAATATCATGAATCTTGTAAAGAGATATTTAAACAGCTTCAAATTATGAGTTTGTTCTCCTTAATTTTGAATGAAAATTTAAATGATGTGAAAAATAATAGAAATAACTATACAAGTCTTGCAGACATACATAATTATGATACTAGGGGAAAACATCAAATTGTCTCAACAAGAGTAAGAATATTTAAAATGTTAAAACTTTTAACTGTGAATTGTTGGTGTATAAATCAATATCAGTCAATTGAGGAAGTGAGAGGGAAGAACACACGCGCTTGCCAATAAGAAGTCAGCTGGTCAGGCCTTTCGATAAAAAATCACCAATTATGTAATTCGCAGGGTGTGGTAATTATGGTTTTCGTACAGCGCTGCCAGAGCTTGAAGAAGCCCATAACAAATTTGGAAAAGTGTTCATCTTTTGATATTCATAAATTGAAAAAATAATGTTGATAGAAAAATAGAAACAAGCACATTGAAGAATTAACATTCAATCTTATAGTTAATATTGTTAATGATAAAAAGTCTCTTTTCTAAAATTATTATCACTACATACTTAGCACTTTAGCTTTTTCATAGTTAAACGTGGCATTATTGAATGTTTTCGACTGCATTCCTTTCACGGATTCATATAAACTTGCCAAAGTATACCTTTTTTTTTCTTATTTTATTACTTTTTAATGGTTGTTTTAAATTATTATTTGCTTTAGATTTAGACGACTGCACGGAACCGTTGGAATGCCTGGGGAGCCAAAACAACTAACTCAACGATTTGAAGCTGAAAATAGTTTTAATGGTATAGAAAATTGTAGCTTTACCATCGAAAATGATAAAGAATGCAATCCGTGGGATATAGACATATCTCATTGGGATAGTTACAACCAAGATACGAAATGTAAAAGGTTTGACAATTTACTTATAAGCTTACTGTTCTTATTTTGTTACATTTAAACACATGCCTCTGATCCTGTCGATCACCCCACTCTAGTTCTTCTAACAACAATACAAACACCCTATAGATTCCTACAACATGAAGGAAGATAAGAGGTGTGTTCTTTTTGACTGAGATCTCAGCTCACTTCAGTTGAAGTGATCTGAGATAAAGTGATGTGAATAAGCACCAAAAAGAACGAACTACTCAATTGAAACGCGCGATTTGCCGACGCATGCGTGAATAAGAGACATATAAACATATAAATTCGAATTAGCATCTAATAATGTTATTGTGACCATAATTATTCCTTTTTTATTTAGTCAATTGATAATTATTTGTACCAAAGGAAAATTAGGTTATGTGTGTTTATATGTAAACAAAATCAAATATTCCTTCATCCCCTCCACTTTATTTCCGACTCAAGTCCAACTGATACCCCCTTATATAGGAGCGGGTAAACATACAACACGGCTCCACCCACCACATCAAATTTAGTAGTTGAGGTGCGCATGCGTCCAAGCAGCCTTTAACCTTCTATTCGATGTAACGGAATGCGAACCGATTAGCGTAGTTGGTAGGGTATTGAGCTTACAACTCAGAGGTCGTAGGTTCTAAACCCGGTTAGGTGCTGGGCTTTTTTGTTTTTTATTTCTTATTTTCTGATATTTCTATACATAGTTACACTTTGATCAACTGGGTTTGGGCCTGGGTTTTCTTGTTGTTTTTTTTAGTTTTCTATTTCTTATTTTCTGATATTTTTATACATAGTTACAGTTTGTACAACCGGGTTTGGGCCTGGGTTTTTTAGTTTTTTATTTCTTATTTTCTGATATTTTTATACATAGTTACAGTTTGATCAACCGGGTTTGGGCCTGGGTTTTCTTGTTTTTTTTTTGTTTTCTATTTCTTATTTTCTGATATTTTTAAACATAGTTACACTTTGATCAACCGGGTTTGGGCCTGGGTTTTCTTGTTTTTTTTTAGTTTTCTATTTCTTATTTTCTGATATTTTTATACATAGTTACAGTTTGATCAACCGGGTTTGGGCCTGGGTTTTTTAGTTTTTTATTTCTTATTTTTTGATATTGCTATACATAGTTACACTTGGATCAACCGGGTTTGGGCCTGGGTTTTCTTGTTTTTTTTTTAGTTTTATATTTCTGATATTTATTACATATTTATTTCAATATTGTTTTGTTACTACTAAATTTGGTAAAGTCTTAAGTCATGCGCAGTTGAAGGAGCCGTGTTGTATGTTTACCCGCTCCTCCTTACATCACATTCAGCATCGGTGAAGGGGGAGGAAAAATCTCAGCTCATTTCGAAGTGAGTAAATCAAAAAGAACACGCACATTACCGATGTGAGTTGAGATTAACTGAGATCTCAGTCAAAAAGAACACACCTAATATTTACAATCGGACTAACTTGAGCATTGATTAGTTGCACTTACATCTGTCAATTTTAAGAACAGTTATGTCGTTGTAGATTTTCAGTTCCATCACAGAAGATCAGAGTGTAATGTTACATTTGTTTATAATTCGCGACGGATACAAACATAGCTTATTTGTAAAGTCTTTGACGAATTTAAACGATTTTATTGTTTTTTATAGTTTAGATACCCCTTCGTCTGAAGATGAAGAATGTGAAGAAATTGAAACTAAACCACCTCGATTGACGAACAATTTGAACAAGTTTAAACCGGGCTCACTAGAAGTTGCATTTTCTCTCCACAAGCCAAGAATGATAAAAGAAGAGAAAAATAGAGACGAAAACGAGGTATGTATTCGATCATTTTATCTTAACTATAATTTAATAAACAGTTACGATCAAAAAAGCTTTGAGTTTGATCTATGCGTTTAATATTAGTTGGTATCATCTTTGGTTTTGATGTTTTGATAAGTATTTTTTCTTCCGAGTCATTTTAGTAGTTTAAATATGAGCGTAGAAAAACGATCTCGTGGAATAAATTTCACAACACGTGAAAAATCATTATTATTAGATATTATTAGCAAGTATAAAAATGTCATAGAAAATAAACAATTTCAATTTCTCCAAGAAAATTGAGAGCAGATTCCTTCGTGATTCTAAATCTAGGAAAAAACGTCCAAGGATCGAATGTATTAAAATAATCGTTCCTTATATATAACTGTCTGGGTATGCCATATTCAATTATATCAATTATTTCTAAATCGTCTTCATCTTCTAACATTTCCATTCCGATAAGACAAATTACAAACACAAAGATCTACCATCTACCAAAGCACAATTTACTCGGTTCTAAACTGTCATAAATCAACTTCAAAATTAGTATTTCGAGGTTAAGTGGAACTTTAAGCCGTGGATATTCCGAGCTTAGTTAAGGTATCCTTAACGTCGCGTTAAGGGTGCCTTTAAATACGGTGCGAAAGACTAAGTGACACTTAGTGGATTTGAGTCACACTTCGTCACCTGAATATTAAAATGTTCTATATCCACTTTTGGCCAAAATAGAGTTATATACATACAAAAATTTGTAAAAATTAGCTTGTTCTATATCCGTGAAAATTATCAATGTAATACCAATAATAAGAAAGTTTTTTCTCTAGTTTTGTACTATATCCCTATGAGAGGAAAGTTGATGTTTTAAAATTATATTGTTCCATATCCACTAAGCAGTAGGGCGCATGCTACTTCCACCAGAAGGTTTTGGTAAAGTGAATATAATGTTGTTCTATATCCACCCTCTACGATTTGTCTTAACACCACCCACTGGCCTATTTTACATTTTCGTCGGATCCGCTGCTATTTTGGCTGATAAATTATTTGGTTTTTGTTCAGTAAGATCAAGTTATTAATGAAAGTATTTGTGTTAAAAAATAGTGTACCTAACATGTGCGTAAACTGGCTTTTCCGCACTAGTTAGGTAAACTACTATATTATGTAAAATAGGGTCGTAAATGTTTCGATTGACTCAGTATATTTCAGCATATTATTTTAATGTGAAAAATATTTACCAACATGATAATTTTCATTTTAAATGCCGCGTCGTCCACTTAAATTTAAAATATACAGGTTGTTCAATTAGTAACTTGTCCAAATTTTTCCAAAATAAACATGGGATTGAATTTGAAATTTCATATATACCTTCTCTTAATATTATATTAGTCTATATCCATAAATATTGTTCTATATCCTAACAATTCACTAAAATAGACGTAAAAGTAGTGGTTTGTTCTATTTCCAAAATTAAAATTTGAGATTAAGAAAAAATGGCTTGTGTTGTGTTAATTCTATTGGTTTGAAATGAAAGTAAATTTTTATACAAATGCAGATAGTCTTTACAAATAAAAAAATATTCATATTATTTAATGAATTGTAAGGACTCATCTTTGATTGTGATTTTCACGAAGTTACAAAAAAGGGATATAGAACACTTTAATATTCAGGTAACGACTTAACGTTTAAGTGTAACCGGTGCGAATGGCCCTAAGTGTCACTTAGTTAAGTATGACTTTTTAGGATAATCGGTGCGAATGGCCCTATGAGTTTGAAGCATACTTTAAATTGGTTATGAAATCAATAATATTTATTAAAGTATCCTTCAAACTTGAGGTATTCTTTATGTTTCTTTATGAAATCGGCCGTTAGCCTATGGTATAAACTGATTTTTTCACTACATCGCATTGTTTTTTTCAGGATAATCAGTTTTGCTATCACAATATTGATGGAGATTATACATTAAATGAAGATGATAGTAATACTAATATCTCACACCCCCAATCTTCAAAGAATGATTATTTCCAATCTTCGAAGAATGATTATCCCCAATCTTCAAAGAATGATTATCAAAGATACACTCAAAAAAATGAACCAGATGGACCTGGTCTGAAAACGGTCTTAGCTACTATTAAAGAAGAAAAGTGCAATAAATCTACCATAACATCAGCAGACACTTACGATTCTTTAAGGAAAATTAAGCAAGGAATGAAACCTGGCATTAAACCAATTTCTTCAAGTAATAAACCACAACAGTTTGTCAAAATCAAACAGGAAAAAGAAAATGTTGAAATAGAAAACAAACAAGAAGATGATTTAAATAGGTTAATACCAAAAAAAAGCGATATCCCCAATCCAGTTGTTGATAGTGCATCTTCCAATATTCAAAACGTGAGTGATACGCAGCTAGCAAAGGATTGTTCAACTAATATTGATGGTTTGTCTGAAAATACTGCGGAAGATGAAACAAATGATGATTTATTCAATTGGATGAATATGGATTATACATCTACTGTTATTAAAACTGAAGCTATTGATAGTGATCAAAGGTAGAACTGAATAAATGATTGATGTTTCAGTTCACCCACCTTATTTCATTAAATTATTGTGCTAATTGTTTTTTGTTTTATATTTAGTTTTTTTTTCTCATTAATTTAAGAACTTATATTTTAGAATTGTTGTAATATAAATTTATTTATATTCAGATAAAATGCATTTTTATTTATACTAAAAGTCGTTTATCTAATTCCGCTATCAAATGTGACACTTTACGTCAGTCCTTGACGTTAGGTAACGTCACATTTTTCATAACCTTCATATATCAGTTATGAAAAGTAGTTATGTAAAAACTTTACGTACCTGTTTATGTTTCAACATAGAGATACCACATGAGTTTCAAAGAATAATTTATTAATTAGGTAGGTAGGGGAATTTGGGGCAAAGTGGTCACCTTAACAAAGCCTTCCTATAAATATTTTTTTAGTAACTGAGAGAGTATTTTGGATGACTGAAGTCTCTTCTTCCATGATTTAGCTGTTGTTTCCCGACATATCCAGTGATTCTAGACCAGAACTATGAATTGATAGAGGAAAAAGTGAGTTAATGCAAAATATCCGCTTTGCCCCATATATGGGGCAAAGAGGATACGTATATCAGGGCAAAGTTGAAAGTAATTACCAGATTAAAGAAAACATTATAGATTTAATGAAATAAATCAGTCTCCACAACCAGGGCCCTCTAGAGTTAGATCCCCGTCTCCTATAGTCCCTTCAGTACTAAAAGGGACTTGGTACTGACTTGCTGCCTTTTTGCACTAAGTATATTATTTCTGACATCCTGTATAGCTGCTCATACTGTCTTCCGACCAAGATTATTGCTGAGTTTTACGTATTTATTTACGCACTATTATGGAAATTTATTCTGAAAAAAAAATTCATCTTAATTTTTCTATAGGGGCACAGTGGACCACTTTGCCCCATAATAGAAAATCCACTTTGCCCCAATACGTATCGAAGCAGTATTTTAAGAGTAATAAAAAAATTAGCTTGGTTTGTTTGATTGCTTATATGTTCGTCTCAGATATATATTATAAAATGTCATTCTAACCTTATATGATACCGAACAAACAGTTTGTATTTTTAGCTAAACTGCTACTTTACTTACCAATGAATATTACAAGCAGTACGTGGCTCAAAACTTTTCACTTCACGAAAAAATTGCATGCAGTCTCGACCGTGGTTAAATGCAGACCAAGTTAGCTGTACATACGTAAAGGGAATGATATACGCGAAGACACCTATAGATGTCGTAACCATGTTGGAAATATCATATAAAATCACTTTGCCCCGAGGGGCCACTTTGCCCCAACTTCCCCTACTGTCAAAACTGACAATTATTCCATTATTTAAACTGTACAATTAACCCATTATTTTAATTCAATAATATTTTGAGATTTATAAACATTGAAAACATTATTCAGGACACAGTTATTTAACCCTTCAACGCGCAAAATTACTCAGTTAAACAATTTATTCCAAATTGGACTTAAACTATCTGAAATAATGTTGGAAAACTAAGTAAACTACTTTTTTTTTTAAATTGATTTTTGACATTTTTTTAGTCCGGTAAACCGTTTTACCAGAGAACATTATTCAAGACCAAATAAGTTATAAATGTTCCCTGGTAAACCCCATGTACCACCGAAAAAAATATATAATGACGTGCATTTGGAAGGTAATTATTGGAATGTATACATAGATTATATCTAAATACACAATTTGCACAAAAAATAAAATACTTTATTCGATAAAAAATGTAGATATTACATAAGATAAATCAAACTTTATTTGTAAGATAGGGTACAAAGCACTCTATACATAATGCCACTTCACAGCCTATACACATAACGTTGCTTCTTTTTTGTAATCCTCGTTTGGAACCTCCTCGAAGTGGTTTTTTGTGGTAAATGACTAATGTTTTCAAATGCGCCAAGGACCTGAGGGGGACCTGGCTTTTATCTATCAGTAAAGTTCAAAATCAGCAGATCTACTAGTTTACTGCGATACTGTAGATGATTCATAGGTTTTCTTCGTGAATTATAGATGGCAATAAAACATATCGATCTAATTTTTCCCTTTTCCTTGAAGATTGGGGTGTTGGTGTCGAGAGTCCTGATGAACAAGTTACTGATCCAGAAGGACTTCCGGATGAAAAAGATGCCCTTGTAGAACCTGGAGTTCCAGGTTCACCAAGTAAATTATCTTCTGCATCTGAATCCCCATTTACATCAGAGTTTTCGGCTTGTTCTTCAGTAATTTCTAAATCAAGCAACTCAGCCTCAGCAGATAATTGCGCCTCACTAAGGGGTTGTTTCCAATATCGGCTATTGGAATCCATATTTGGTCCAATAAACAAGACATACTCTTTAGAATTCCTCTTTCTGTATTTTTTATATTTTATAAAAAAATTAGTGTACAGCAAAACAGCTCAAAAATAAAAATAACGAATTCTTTATGAAAGAACTAACTGTAAATTGCTGAGTTTCATAATATCACCTTGTATAAATCAAAATATTTTCCCGGCGCAAGATGATTTGGGCTTGAAACTGAGAATAGTTGTGAATAAATGCATAAGTAACAAAATCCTCTCATGAAAAGTTAATATTTTTGTAAAAATATCAAAGATTTTTGCATTATCATAAAGGTACTTTTTTTGGCAAGAAATCATTATCTTCATTTTCTAAAACAATTGTAGCAATAATAGGTATTATTTGGAGTAATTAACATTCAATAACAATAAATATAGAATGAATAGATATTATACTAAAATACTGACATGTTTTTAATTGATATACTTATGCTAAAAAAACTATAACAAAAAAACTATTGAACTGTATGTTTAGCAAACAAAAACTTCTGCTGAATGCCCAAATCCAAATGGTACAAGTGTAATACCACTATCTGCAAATATCAGGCTCAAACCAAATTTATGTCAGTAAACACTTTTTTCTATGAAAGAGATGGGACCAATTAACTAAATATTGAGTATTTTGAAGTAAATCAAGTAACAGGTTATTTGGAACTCTCCTATAATTTGCTGGTATAGGAGTCATACCAGAGAGCGTTAAAGGGTTAAAGTAAGTCAATTTTCTGGGTGAATACATCATAGTAACAATACTTCTAACACCATTTGATTCCACTTCAATATTATCATTGTAATTGAAGATTTTATTGAATATTATGAAAGCGCGGAATTAGATAAAACGTTGTACGTAAACACGTTATGAAGAGAGCGACATTGTTCAACACGCGTAATTTGCAGAACTCGCTAGCGCTCGTTTTGGCAAATGTTACGCTTGTTGAACAATATCGCTCTTTTCATAACTAATTACGTAAAAATCTATTTAACTGTTATACCATATACTGATGGACCACGATTCACGAACTGATGAACGATCACATCTCACATCACGTGAAAACTTGACAGTTTCGTATTTTCGATGCAAGGATCTTTCACATCACTCTTCACTAAGTCGGGCCCGTATTCTTAATGGACTAGTGAGAATCTCACCGATGAGTTTGATGCATTACGGGTAGCCTGAAACGAGAGAGATTCAATCTCTCATGGTTCGGATCGATAGAGAATCTCGCCAAAAGCGGTAAGAAGTGGTGAGAAGCTTAGAAACATGCGTATTGGATTTCGTCCGGTGATATTGCAGATCTCACTATTTCCTTTAAAAATACGACAAATTTAAAACTCTCATGTTTTAGGCAAGCATGCAATACACCTATCTCATTGGTGAGATTCTCACTAGTCCCTTAAGAATACGGGCCCAGATGTGTGATGTGAAAGGAACTGGTGAAACATGCGCATGTGTGTTATAATATTGTTACGAACTCAGTCATTCAGAAGCCGGTCCTGTCGCAAACTATGAAAGGTAATGTTCGAGACTGTTCTCGAACAGCGTACAAGGCGGTGAATTCAAGAAAGATCTAGAGATTCGAAGGACTATATATACGCGGGTTTTCGAGTGAGTCGGAGTTGTTGTTCAGTATACCAGTAAATGGTTTCAGTATACAGTGAGTGAACAGATAGTGAATATAAATAGTGTTGAAGATAAATTAGGACAATTATCATACCGAGTGTAGATAAATTAATAGACATTAAGTAGTGTGTATATAAATCAATTTTATTATAGTGTGTAAGTGTTTCTTCAATAAATCAATAGGAATTAGTCATAGTGAGCGTATAATTTCATCCGACGGTAAAAAAAGTTCAAATAAATAAGAAAAACATTACAATATGACAAAAACTTGGATCTTATTTTTTTGGGTTAGGTAATTTATTCTTTTTTTTAAAGTGACATTCGGCGTTTGCTTAGTAAACTGTCAAAATACAGTAAATTTTACTTTCATCGGTTGAGGACACTGATTGCTGGAGAATACGTTTTTTTTTTGTCAAAACATGAAGGGACCGTTCACATCAGTATGCCCTTCACTTATTTAAGAATACTGCAGTGCGATCACGAAAACTCGATGCGAACAGTCCACTCGATACGTGTGATAACGAAAATGCAATAATTATCGTTTTAAAATGGCGTACTCGATTCGAGTTGATCATTCGTAATCCCACTGCTGGTCGTTCACCGGCATCAATGAACCTAATGTATGTTTGGTTGCCTACATAAATTGTTAGAAATCATTGACGAATAATTCTATGTATGGCTGTTTCTTTACAAAGGGCAGTTCCACGTTACCTTACCTAACAGTTGCCCTGAGAAGAACAAGCGCTTTCTGAACTATTTTCTTCCATTATTTCGTCCAAAAAGGCAAAAATTCAGAAAGTCATGCAAGAAAACGGTGTTTTTAATAATGCTCCTACAGGGCATATCCAAATGATTCTCAGGGCGACTGTTATTATATGGTCAACTTGTCAGTCGGTGGACAAAACAGGACTGAACAGGACCATAGAAATAAATGTAGGGCTAGAGCTCAATAATTAGTTAGACCACAGCACCCAAAATAAAAAAAGAAGATGAAGTATACTTAATATTACCAAAGAATTACTTCGATAGTTTGAGAATTTTGAGATTATGTGTTGAATTTATTTATAATAA
>CAJUYI010003639.1:9992-22151 GCA_910591695.1 Galerucella pusilla | reverse complement strand
ACTATCAGCATAATGGCTCAGTAAAAGATCCTAGTGAGGACCCCTGCTCTATAAGCTTCGTCAGTTCTGAACTGGGGGACCGGCGAGCGTTGTATCAACAAATTTCATTACTTTCCATAGGCGTAGTGCGTACACTTACATATTTCTTGAAATACAAAAGTACTTACTGTTCCAATTCTGCGTTATTCACATAACTGTTATCCACGCCATTCAGATAGTGTGTTAAAAATTTTGCCTTTTGAATCAAATATCTGAAAGAAAGTACACGATAAAAGTAAATAGTACTTATATTTAGTTTACGCTTTAATAGGCGTTTTTCCCCTTAAATTAACTTTTTTTGCGACAAACTAAAATTCGTCACACGTCAACACATTGAATTAATTAAAGAAATAATTCCTTTTTTATGCAGAACCATTGAATAATGTTCTTGAACCACAGTATATAAACCAACCAGTATGTTATCTCGTGACGTCACACTGCCGAGCTCTCTGTGACCGACAACGTCGTTCGGATGACTATCTAATCCATCGGCCAGTGCTGTGCTGCGATCCAACCAAAGTGCAAGTAGTGAATTTGCGAATAAAATTATTTATTACAGCTTATATTTTTACTGCGTTTTGGTATTATTTTTATAGTTTATAAGCATTTTTTTTGCAATGGATACCATTAAAAAGAAGAAAGCGGGTAGTGTGTGTGTAGTTCGTGGATGTAACAATAAATATTATAATTGTGATGAAAAATTTTACCGTTTTCCAAAGGATTCAGAAAGGTGAGAAACTGTTTGTATTTTCATACGAAATGTATAATACTTTATTATATGATCTTCATATTACATTTATGAGCCTTAGTTTCATGCATTGATTTAATTTATTGTTTTTGTTTCAGAGCTAAAGTTTGGCTCGAAGCATGCGATAGGCCTGACTTGATGTCAAAAATAGGAACTATATAAAATAGTAGTCATCGTTTATGTGGTGCTCATTTTGAACCAGACATGATTATGCAACATCATCAAAGAAAACTTCTTTTAAAAAAGGCTATTTCAATTCCAATTTTGTGGTTATTTAATTAAAAAATGTTCGGAAATTCATACATGCAGCGTATGTGAGACGTATTCACAAGCGTATCAGAATTTAGACGATTCGTCTTTATACTGTTACCTTAGAGCTTATGAGAATACGAATAAGGATACCTTTGGAAACTTGAATATGCCGCATGAAAATTTTGTACAATACATCTCATTATTGGAAACATTATTCCAAATGAATTTTGAGAAAGTTGCTACGGAAGATAATATTGTTGAATCACTCATAAATATTAGTCAAACAACAGAGTTTGTACATCCTTGTGTTGATTTTCCAATAAAATATTTATTAAAACTTTTCTTCAGGGTACGACTATATTACACATTAAAATTTGTCAATAAAAATTTTAAAAATCATAACAAAATGAAAATTGTAATATGGAAAAACCAATAAATATTTTGTATAAGACTATTGTTTTATTAACTCATCAGTGTACTATTCTGCAATATTTAAGAAAAAACATTTAACAAGTTCAAGTTATTTTAAAGCGTATGCACCTACGCCTATGGTAAAATGAATCGTAAAACGATCCGTTCAAGGTTATCAAAAGCTCTGGCAATTTATGAATGAAATTTATGAGAGATACACTACTGGTTCGTTCATTATACTGTGCTTGAACTTTGAATTAATTTAGTACAAATATTACAGTAAATTATTATTTTTGTATAAAATAATTTCTAGAAATTATACAGAACACGTTGATTTCAGAATATTCAGTTTATTTCATAAACACTATCCCCAACAATGACTAAGAATATAATTATTTATAATTATTTTTTATAATTTATAATATTAAATTTTACTTTGAACTGTTATCCTAAGAACCGTAAGAAGCGGATATTTTTATCAAAGAAGTTCAGTTTCGATTTTGGCAATTCTATTCGGAAATGTTGACTGTGCGATTCATGTGTATTATATAAAAATAGTCGTTTTGAATGGTGAATACCGTCTTAAAGTTTAAAATTTATTATTTATAATTTGACTATTTAAAATTGTAATCGAACTGTGTAAGCAGAATCGTCAAAAGTGCTTAGGTGAATAGCACTCTAAACAATTAAATTCTTAGTAACAAAAAACGAATGAGCTTTCTTAAAAAAAGGTATAAAAATACCAAAGTCCGGAAGAGATCGAAATGCATGCTTAACCTCCCTCTAACGCCCGGCTAAACGAAAAATCCCGCTCCGCTAATATACAATTCTTCATTTTTGTCTTACCTTTGTTTTGCAACTTTCCTTTTATTTTTTCGGTGAGACGACAACTTCAGCCTTCCCTTGTTTCCCATTTTTAGTCCAACACAATAAATCACCAATCCACCAATATCCCCTAATAAATTAATAGGTTATAATCCACTAATAAGTCAATTACAAACAAATCACTCATTGGTATAACGTAAGATCAGTAAGATGATTCCCATATATATTCGGTAATAAAAACCACAACTGCACTGCCTATAATGGAACGGCACGCGACTATCGAAGCAGAGAGACAATGTCAGTCATAGAAGGATAGAAAAGCGAGCGATGGATTTTTATCCGATATTTTAGTGGTAGCAACCGAATTTCAATAAGGAATTGTACGTTCATAAGTAATTTGAGGATTCTGAGATTTTTATATAGTATTCATAAAGCTTCAAATTAGACTTCTTATCAATTAGTTTTTCCATTTAATCCATATTTAATTCTTTACAAGGGCTCATACTTTGCTTAATGTGTAATTACCTCATGATTTGTATTTTTTTCAACAAAATTTGGTTAGCATTTCAAAGTTTTTATTTGATGAGAACTCTAAGTGCAACATTAATCTACATGATATATTTTTTTTTCAATTTTCAATACATCCATTACCTCAAAATTCTTTGCCAAAAATATTTCGATATTTTCTCAAATCGCTGCCGATAGATACTTTTTAATTGTTAAATGCTAACTGAAAATTGTTAAATGTTGCTGCATAAATCCACACTTAATAAAACGTTAATCTAACGAATTGATTTTATCAATAGTTCTGTAAGTATTTTATCTAATTATATCTAAGTAAACAATTTAATTCTAATAAGCAAACAATTTATACTACACGAAAAAAACTTAAAATAAACTAAAATTAATATGAACAGTACCTGAATGATTGTTAGTTTATGCTTTTATTATATCTTGAAATTCGAAGGTTTCAATATATATTTTGACTCTTTCTTTCTTACTGTAATTTGGGATAATTTGATTCTAAATAACATCATGTACTTTCTTTATAACCAAGATACAGGTTGATGTATCAATTTTTCTCAATTCTTACTTGAAACTTCTCCATGTCGAAATTTTAATTAATTATTCGAAATTATTTTATTTATGAACTTGAGGCAAATTTAGATGTTTAAATAATATGGTGGTACAATTTATCATCTTGTATATTTACTAAATATACTAAGCTGGATAATATCCCGTTTTAAAGGATTGTAATTCCAATGCTTTCGACATTTTAATTATTTCAACATTATTACCTATTATCAAAGGAACTGAATAAATGGCTTATTGTGAAGTAATTCATTATTTTCATTTCAATAAATTCACTGGAGAGTACAGCTTAGGACAAAATTTAGAATTGGTTGCTTGGATGGAAACTTTAGTAACTGGAAAATTTTGTTTGTAGACCTCATTCAGTTACACACAACCTAACTTCCAAAAAAGATATGGGTAGGCAAAGACACTTTTTTTATGCAAAAAAAAGGGAAAGTAGAAGCCGTAAGTACTGATTGTGTCTTTTGTCTTATTAAATTCATATTTATTACAAATTTTCCAATAATAATCTACATAATGAAGATTGTCTGAACTGAATCTGATTTAAAATAAAAATGAAGAACATCAAGAAGCGTTGAATAATGTTTGGAGAAACTTAATTTACAAACTAAAATCTAGTTTAGTGGTACAACGCGGATTTTGATGAAATATTTTTTTTAAGTTAATTCGAGGTCGCTGAACACAAAAATGAGAAAAGAAATGTGCGCACTCTTACCAAAAACTAGTTATGAATTTTTGAAGATGTGTTGAGATGAGCACTGCACTGGTTTTATTGACACATTATAACTTTTATAATGATGTGTTATAACTAACTGCTACAGAATGTAAGTTATACACTATATTTGCTTTTTACGATATTAATCTCATACGCACATTAAAAAACACTATGATATTGATATATATCTCTGAATTTTATTTTTATTCATGAATTTTGACGTTTCCCTCTAATATAATGTATAATGACTGACACTACTGACAGCAGACTGACAGTGAACATAATCTTCGTCTGTTTCCTTTTATCAATAAAACTTGTACCCACTAGCATATTCAGCCATCATTAGTTACTTGAAAAAAAGTTGCTGAATATTTTCGATGAGCATTCATGTGGAATAAAAATTATTGGACACTTTTTCGAGAAGGGAAGGAAATAAACATGTATATGTATATAGATAGATATGAATATTAAATGATTTTTATTTCATATTGTTTTCCAAAAAGGGGAAGGGAAGTCAGTACACGAGAGCTTATTTACCCGACTCGTCACCAACGTTGTCAAATTTAGTAGTAACATAACAACATTGAAGTAAATATGTGAATATCGGAAAATAAGAAATAGAACACTAAAAAAAAAAAAGAAAACCCAGGCCCAAACCCGGTTGATCAAAGTGTAACTATGTGCAGTTCAACGAAAAGTTGAAAAAATTTCTCAGATTTAAAACTTCTAGATTAACAAACTAAAAAAATAAAATAAAAACTTACCTGTGTTAGAAACATTGAAGCACGATATGGTTGGTTTCTCAACGCACAGACTAACTTTCTTATATTACGCTTTTACAAGCAAAAGTTACAAGTAACAAAAAACACAGGTTTGTCCGTAAAACTCAAAGGGAACTTATGCTAAAACTACCTACACGCTGTGGCGTGCCAGCCTTCATATTTTGGGCTAGATTACTCCCACTGCACAAAATATTACTGTAAATTCATTAAACCTAATTTATTTACAAATCTATTATGCTTACCTGAACTAAGTCCTTTAGATATCAGATGTCGGCAAATACTCTAATTTAATTAAATCATCAGCAACAACTTGTCTTATAAAATGATGTTGAATACCTGTTATGAAACATCGGATTTGCTGCCATCTTTTGTGCACTCTGATTATCGTGAGATGATATAGTATTGAGAATTTATATTTCATTTAAAATAAAAGTTTCATATTACAATACTAACTATATTTATAAGGTGAGCGACCCGAGTACCATGTCATGTGGCTGAGGTTCATATCAGGAAATTGATTGCAATAAAATACTATTTTGTAATATGTATGTGTCAATACGTCTATGCTGAATATCGAGAAATGGGTAATGCTGTGTAAGCAGCATGTGCCGATTAGCAAACAAGAAATACGTTTTTGCAATTCTCGATATTCAAGGAATATATTTGAGCATTTGAGCTTTGAGGTGTAGTAATAAAGTTAAGTTGATATACCTAGTTAACTTGTATTTTTTAATTATATACCTTCTATGGCCTAACCTTGGAAGAACCGACAAGAGTACACATACATATTACATCATTACAATCGTTATACAGTGTGGAAACCAAACCACTTATGGAATAAAATTCTTTATGTCATTATTTTAGAAAATTATAAAAAATGCTGAGACACGTTAACTTTTGAATTAAGTTGTGTGTTATGTAAACATAAATTTAAATGTACAGGGTGATTCACGCAAGTATGCCATAGTCGGTGTTTTTTTTTTAAAGAAACACCCTGGGGTGAGTTCGAGAACGTCACACTGGTTGAAATTTTGCACTTGATTGGTGGGGGTAAAGGGCGATCGTAGTGCGACGCTCCATCGAATAAGTTCTCGAACGGATTTACCTTCTTGTGGTTGTTAACTATAACCATACTTTTTTAAATATTATTGTTCAACTTTTAAGTTTTTCTATTTTAAATGTAGAGTAGATAATATGAATAAAAAACGTGTCGCATTGATTGCGCTTACATTGGGAAAACAGTTGCTTGAAGGGATAGGTACATTCCGACAGCGAGTCGGATAATGATATGGAAATCTCTTTAATATTCGAAATTGAGTCAAAGTTGCAACCGCGGAAAAGAACACATCCAAGGTGTAAATATTACTTTGAAAGAGTTAATTCCAGTTATACTTTAAAGGATTATAACTAGTCTAGGTCTAACATTAATGAATCTGGCGCCAAGAAACAGAAACATTTTAAAAACCCTTTAGGCACGCAATCTACCACAAATAAGCTTAATAATATTTTAAATTTGAATAGAAGGAAATTAATTTATTTTTAAATTAAAAATTTAATAAGCATTCATAGTCATACTACATACCAATCTAAATTCTAACCACAAAATATTCAAACCAAACTGACAGGTGCGATTTTTAACCGAGTCGAGACTGGTGTAATTTGAGCGACGCTCGATTGTCGCTCTAAGGAGTTCTCGGACTGTAGGGGAGTACACAATAAGAAGACGCTTGAGAGTTCTCGGACACAAAAATAAGTGAATTTCATACTAGTGCGATGTTCTCGAACTTAGCCCTGATGTATATTTGCATATTTTTGAAATCCGAGCTTAATGAACCGATTCCAACAAACTAAATAATGTATGGTCAATTATGAATTAATTATACAGGGTGAAATTTTTAAATAAATAATTTATTGCACTTGAAATATTTGTACTTTTTTAAATTAGCTAAATATGGATTTATCAAAAACCTAAACTAACTAATTATTAGATGTATTTGTATATTAAACAAAACCTGCTACGCCCATGAATTTTATCATAAATACCTAAAAATTGCCTAAAACCGCCAATAATTAGACAAAATCGGTAAATATAATGTGGATTGTTTTAAATCGGTAATAATGTGGATTGTTTTCTATTCTGTCAGTTGTTGATGTGTTGACAGTTTATACTGAAAAAGTAAAATCTTTGTCAAACACTCTTTCCTTGTCGACATAACAATGAAATATTCAAATTCAACTGAGACTCACCGAATTGAGATTTTAATGATGATCGGGTACGGGGATAACTGCAGAAGTCAAGTTGAAGTGGCAAACTTATTTAATCACAGGTACTAATATTTCACAAAGTACCTACTGTGTCTAAAATTCATGCACAATTCAGAGAACTTGGACATGTCAAATCATTGAAAAGAAAACCACACTTCGTTGAAGATGATGTGAAAGTGGATATTTTGTTAAGTGTCGAAGAGAATCCAACCATAGAATCCAACTTCAGTACACGTCAAATTGCCCGTGAAAATAATGTTAGTCATACAACTGTTCTAAGATGTCTTCATAAAGAAAAAATTCATCCCTACAAATTAACTTTTGTGCAGGAGTTAACAGAAGACGATCCATATCGTAGAATGGATTTCTGCGAAAGATAGATGAATAAGCTGAACAGAAATGAGATAACTCTTGGTACCATTTTTCTGACGAATCAACATTCACATTGAATGGAGAGGTAAACCGACAGAACTGTAGATATTGGTCAGCACGTCAGCAGTTTAGGGGTTTAGGAGTTTACACCAGCCGTGCGCAATCATACCAGGGCCATTAACGCAATCTCCTTGACGTACAGGTTCAGAGGGGTCAGAGGTTAATTCTATTGCCGCGGTTGGTGTTGTTCTCATGGCTCCTGTGATGTTTAAACAAGCCATTCGCTGTATTTGATATAATTTTTGGACGGCCGTTGCTTGTAGAACCTTCGGACCCTATGCAATTGCTCCATACGTTAACATGGTTTCTTATTATTGCAGTGTAGATCCAGGTGACCACACGGGGTGACAGACCCCATGTGCGTCCCACTGTCCTCCTACACTGCTCATAAGCCACATATGCTCTTTTTGCTCTGCTGTGTAAGTGAGAGTTCCATCATAGAGAAATATAATATAATGATGCTAGTTTCCTGTCGAGGGTAATACCAAGGTATCTCACCTCTTCCGAGTTGAGTTTGCTTTTGAAGATTTCGGGACGTTTTAAATCCGATAAACTTCTTTTCCTGGTGAAAAGTACCATCTCAGTCTTCCTGGGATTGATCAACAGTGAGTGTTCCTTGCACCATGTTTCTATTAATTTAAGCCCATCCTGCGCTATATCACACAGTGTGTTCACAAATTTGCCAGTCTTCAAGATAACTATAGGTATGTGCCGTCTGTATATGCAATTATGTAGAATCCATTTTTGTTGAGGTGATTAATCAAGGTATCCAGAACTATGTTCCACAGAAGGGGTGATAAGACTCATCCTTGTGGACATCCCCTCATGAACAGTCCTTTTTCTGTGATGTCTTCTACATTGATACTCAACAGCAACTAGAGAGCATCTTGAGTATCCATTCTCCTTATACCAGAAGTACATTCCTGGAGTTGAGTTGCTGGGTAATTGTTGGAAAGGTTTCTTTATCAAACGCTCCCTCGATATCTATGAATAGTTACACCCAGGGTGGATTCTTTGTTGTCCAATGATCTTTCGATTCTGTCAACCACTTGGTGAAGGGCCGAATCAGTGGACCTTTTCGGAGTATATGCATTAGACGTTAGACAATGCTAAAATTGCTAAAACGTATCTCATAAATCTATGGGCGACGGGCGCAGTGATCGGTAAGTTCGGCTATTCTGTGGTCAATGTTGACAATTGACATTGTTCATTGTTCTTGTTGACAATATGTTCCGAATTAAGTTGTTCTGTGGTATTATTATTCGTCTTTTTTATTTAATGAATAAATTATTTGATATATAATATATAATCTAGATTATCTAGAATCAAGTTTACTGAGAAAGAGTAGCCTTGGTATATAGTATGGTGTACTGTTGATTTTAAATATATTGAGCAGACTGATTCATCGATTTTTTCACCGTTTTTCGTTAATCTTACTTTTTCTAATATTGATTTTGCTAGCACCCGCAATCCTAATGTTTAAAAATATTGTATTGTTGTGTTTATCAATCTTAACTACTTCAGGTAAGAAATCCTTCCTTTTTCTATGCTGGTATATGGATTTTAAATTTTTTTTAGAATATTAGGTGCTATTAATTCTCCTTTCTTTGACAAAAATATCAATAGGTTTATTTGATTGGAGACGAGTGAAAAGCTATAATGCCTCAACAACATATTACTTTACCAATTTGAAAATCATACAATTTTCAATCTGCTATATAAATTGCTGCATTCTCAAGTATAACATTCACTTGTCACATCATTAACTATCACAGCTATATAGATATATTAGGCTGATAGCTACAGATATCATACTTGAATTGTGAACATCAATAAGAGGATTTTACAATACTCCCACTGATTCCATAATTCACAATGGATATATACCTAATTTCCATTTTCAGAAGAATTCATATTAGAGAAAACATCATTATTTAATGTGAAGTAAATATCTCCTGTTTATTTCACCCAGCACTTCTTTTCTCAAGCTTGTTCCCTCTTTTTTTATTTTTCATTGCTGTATAGAAAATATTTTATTTCAAGGATCCAAATAGTTGTACTAAATTTTTCAAATTAATCTATCATTTATTTTGCCAGAAGAGCTAAGCTGTAATAAGCTTTATACCATTGTAATTCAAATTCACTTACTCAATTACACACACACTGGCTTATGGATCACAATGAGAAGACTTTCTAACTGTATATAAACACAAAAAATATCATTTGAATTAATAGGGACAATAAGTAATGCAGTAAAACGTTCTATTGAGACAGTATGAATTAGTATTGTTGAGAATGTAAATAGTGGATAGTAATGTGAGCATTCCTACATGATTTGGGCACATACTGCTACCCACCTACTGTAATCACTATATCTAGGCTCTTGGCGAATTGCATGATAACAATTCTCTAGGGAAATGAATTTGGTACAAATGATAAAGTTCAGACCATTTTTGCAGGTCTTTACAAATTAATATTAGTTCATGATAGATGTCAAATTGTTAAAGAAGCATTATAATTGAATCACTCTCAAACGATTATTGTAGTTGAATAAAGCTATTTCACACACAAAATATGGTATTGGTATTTTTTGAGCAAATTGTTATAGACAATGGAATTTTAGTTGAATATTTGGTTTTGTAAAATGTAATAGTATTTTTATTTAGGCGTAAAATTTCACCAAAATGATAAATGGAATGGAAATTGGTTTCCCCATTCACCCAATGAAAAAGATTCAAATCCTCTTGTAGCTACAACAAAAAATGTGATAGGCACTGTTAATCAAATTAAAATGGGCATAAGAGATCTCCACTGTGACAATGGAAAAGTAAGTAGTAAGTAATATCTCAGTAATATTTATACAATCACGGACAAAATTATTGCATATTTTATTTTAGGTCTTTACTTCTTTTCCCTTTATCACTTTTGTGATTTCGGTTGATAAATCTATTACATTGGAGTCATTTACGTTAATATTTATCAAATTAATTACATATTTAATCTTTACAACAGATTCGTGAAAAAATTAGTGAAGTGGCCTGTTTTTGATAATAACGTTTAATTAGGAAAGAACAACAACATGGACACGATACATTAGTTTGAGACAAAATTATAACAATTTAGTACTTAGTATTTCCTCCTCTAGCTCTTTGATGGTTTCTTGTGGTATTCGATTCCATTCTTCCTGCGCAGCAATCCTTAATTCTGCAATTGAGTTAGGAGCTGGATTCCGTGCTCGAATATTTCTTTTTAGGATGTCCCATACATGTTCTATGGGATTTGCGTCAGGCCACTCTAGCTTCGCAATCCCGACATCCACAATGTACTGGTTTACTGTTCTTGCGGCATGGGCACGGGCATTATCGTGCATTAGCACAAAGTTATCATATCCAATAAAGCCGACATATGGTATAACATGTTATGCAAGGAAGTTGCGTATGTACCAGTCAGCATTCATCCTCAAATTCACTTCAATGAGCTCCGTGCGACTCTCCAAAGAAATGCCAGCCCATAGCATAATGGAACCACCACCAAAGCTAAGATTATATGTGTATTCTTGTTTCGTCTGTAAAAAGAACTTTTCCCCATTAATGATCATTCCGGTAAGCATGTGCTCTTGCAAATTGTAACCGTCCGATTTTATAGCGTGGAAGAAGCCGAGAAACAGTCGATTGATGGACATTCAATCTCTGTGCAATGTCTTCTTGTCTGTACCCCTCATTGATTAAACAAACAATTTTAACCGAGACTAACTCATTTAAACGAAGCATTTTACTAACTGAAACTACAGATTGTAGAAATAATGCACTGAAAATGTCATTCTGACAACGCTAAATAAAGGGAAACCACTGTTTTAGTCGTCAAGGCACACTATGCTACATTTATAGTTTTCCGCTAATTTAACGTTATCACTTATTCAATTATAAAATATATGTCTATACATTACTCTATCTGTAATAAATTGCAAAATACGTAGAACACTCCAATGTAACAGACTTAGCAACAGAAATCACAAAAGTGCTTAAGGGAAAAGAAATTAAGACCTAAAATAAAATATGCAATAATTTTGTCCGTGAGTGTATCATTAAGTGCTCATAATCAAATTCACTTTATAAACTTTTTTATATTTCTACTTTATTTATTGCTATTTTTGCTAACTTTCACAGATATATTTTTGACAAACTGTTACCTGTATATATTTTGTTATCTTTCATAGATAATTTTTTATTTGACATTTAAACCTTTTAAAACTGTGTATTTTTAGTCACATGCTCAAAAATAGCCAATTAGCAATCAATATCACTGAAAATTTTTTGACAGCTCCAATAACCAATAAAATTTCCTTATTTTTTATCTGTGAACAATTTCACCCAATCATGTCAACATTACACTGAAAACAGACCATGGGCAATTTTCACACGTTGCTATGGATACATATTGATTTATTTCGATTTTGAAGTTTCGAATATTTAATATTTCGAAATGTCACGATTTGGTTGTAATACTGAAACAAAAAATTTTCTATCCGAATAACCCTCGGACATTGAAAAATGCTCAAAAATTTTATGACAACTTTCTCAAGCTTGTTGCTTGTA
>CAJUYI010003638.1:0-22153 GCA_910591695.1 Galerucella pusilla | reverse complement strand
GAATTAAGTCTCTCTAATTGACTGAAACATGAATTTTTAATTATTATTCAATTGATTGCTACTGCTATTATTGTGAAAATCCATCTGTGAATAATTTTGCTTTTTAGGTTATTCCACTACCTCTTTCTTTCCATCCTTTTCTGTTCAGTTCCACTTAATCCTTAAGAGTTTTTGTTTTGAACAATAAGAAGGAATTTAATTCTGATATTCCTACTTATAATTAAAACGAAACCAAATTGTGTGAAATATCGAAAATGAGGAGCGACATACCAATTGTCAGCTCAAAAACAATGCGAAGTTGACAAATCTTTCACTGGAGCTCACTGAATGGCGCTTTCAACAAATAAACTTCTTGTCGATAATCTTGGCTTGTTTTATAATATTGTCCAACTGAAATCGTATAAACTATAAATTATACATCTTCCAAATCAAATGATGGGTACCTATATTATAGACGCATTGATAACTAAATACTTATTAAACATATATTTACATCAGTGACAGTTATTCAGATGATATGAGTGAAACACGCCGATATAATATTATCATTAAATCAATAATGGTTTAATATAATGAACAACTATAATGATGACATATTTGGGAAAAATATAATTCACACCTGATCTATTGTCAAATAAATTTGACGTATCTGATAACAAAATTGATTGCTTTTAATCTATAGAAAATGTGTCTATACCTTATCTTGTATAGTTCGATTATACAAAAAAACTTATGTCAAGGTCATAATATGGAATTAATAATTTGTTTCCAATTATCATCATTGTCTTCAAATTCAAGAGAGTTCCAATATTTTTTAAAACGCTACACACCATTAAATAATGAGGTATTAAACAATAATTGAAATTGTTAAACATTTAGACTTATTGTTTATTTAAGCGGCAAGTATGATCAAAATGACAAAATCAAAGTGATAATATTAGGAAATATGGAGCAAATGCCGCCCCGCTATAGTTTCGTTGCACGCGCTGGAACAATTGCCCCTTTTGTACACATGCAGTGGTACAACGAAAATAAATAAATTTTCAGATTGGATTCAATAACCTAACGAATCAATCACGAGCTGTACCTAGCGAACTTTGACTTTTGTTTTCTAGGCTTTTTTTATTCGTTTATTCAACGTCGGTCTATTTCTACGACTGAGGCTAATCACCGACGCAGGGAGCCGGCTAAAAAAGTTATGAAGGCCAAAAGATCACAAAAATCAGCTATTCGCAAATATCTCGCGACCTATTGAGCCGTGATCTGAAAAAAACAGCGGCAACTACACTGCGTTCCGCAGGGTCACTTTGCACCAAAACTGCGCCATGTCACGCTGCGAAGGCATATGCGCATGTTATATCCTTTTTTGCGCGATCGATCTTTGTTGTTTATTTACAGCATCGGTTGTCAGGACGGTAGGTTGTGTTTACTGGTTTCTAAGTCTAACACGTCGGTAAGTGATTTACTTACCGTTCAGACGTCGGTAAGTGAATTACTTACCGACGTCTTAGCCCTACATACATTTAAGTGGTCCTAAATAATATATTACTTCATTCATTACACAAAAGGAACAAAAAAATAAGAAGATTGATATTTTTCAATGAACAGAATCGACCAGAACAATATAAAAAGTAATAAATAGCATGAAAGCATCGAGAAGTATAAATGTCACTTTTGACATTTCGTTCATTTCGAAGAAAATTAAATTATTTTATTCGAAATTCGAATATTCCAATATGATCGCGCAAAAAATGGTATAAGCATTTCGAACGTTAAGGGTAATACCAGTCTCCAGCAAAATTGGAGGCTTCGCTACGCTCAGCCTCCAAACATTGCTGTCGACCGGTAAACAACCCTTACCGTTCTTGATACTTAATATACTATATTAGGTTCACAAAAACTCGCCGTGACTCTCGCTGCGTCTCATTTTGCGGCTGGCCTAATTGTCATTTTTATCATTTTAATCTAATTTCCGGAAATACATATTTACTCACATTTATCAGTAAATCTTTTCAACCAGAAGTACCATAAATCCATAAATTGTAAAATATTTCAATTGCTCTCACAAAGATTATCCTTAAAAACCAAATAATTCCTTATTAACTGCATGAAGGAGCTCTTCTTAGGACGTTTAAAATCACTACAACTGATGACAAACGGTTCTATAACCTGCTTCAAATTGCGAAAACAAAATGGGCTCTCTTCCACGAATTTCGAATAGATTAGTGACATTACTTTTGTGATATCGATCAATCAGTCATGCATGTACATCACTTGCGAAGTGGAAAATTTCATGCTCAATCCGAGCATGTTGATTCATCGGAAATTCCCTAAGGCCTTCATTGTGTCGGATAAGAATGACATCATCCGTACCAAAATTGCAATAATATAACCTAATTCCCCGTAAACCTAAAATTTCAGGCTATAGCCGTAGTTTCCTAGTTTCAATCGAAGTATTAATACGAAATAAAAAAATCCAATTGCGTGGAAATTAAGTGGTTTACCCCTCACTTCCCTTGCGATTTCGCTACGGGCTTTTAATACAGTATGAAAAGAGCTGAGAATGAAATTGTGCAAACCCGCGGGGTATACTCCTACACTCTTAAAATTTCACAAATTAATGGTTCATTTCAGTTAATTTCCAATTATTTTCAAGCCACACTCGCCGAACAGTGATTCATAGTTAGAGCAAACATAATTTCATTAATTTCATATTTCCAAACGTATTATTTTCTCATATAGACACAGAAAAGAATCTTAAGGACCTTTTACACGGTGCCTGAACATCCATGCAGTACGTCGTTGGCCGTCTAAGGTTGACAAATTTGATTTAATGTAACCTCTGCACCGACTCACTATGTGTTCCCAACTAAGTGGAGCTTAAAATCTATACCTTGTTTTTAACTAAGAGAAGCGATTTGAATTTAAGTTGGCATTTCTGCAGCCTAGTGATTGGTTAAATTGCCGCCCGTTTCACACAGCTTTTTTGAAACAACTGACTACGATATTTGTCAGTTTTGTGTTTATATGAAAATATTATAACCTCAATCTTTATTAGGTACATCTTTTTCACGTTTGTTGTTTTATTTTTAATTAAGTATTATATTCCAACCAAGTTAAGTGCTATTTTTATTATTTATTCAGTTTGATAAACAAAATCTATGCTTGTTTTCTGTTATAAATAATATAAATTTCCAAGTAAAATCTAATTATTGTTAATATTTTTACATCAAGCTTTACTTACATTACAGTACATTATTATGGCACTTTTCGATATCAAAACTTATGTTGACTTCTAGTTCGTGCTCAAATGTGAATAGAGAATAATTTAAACATGCAGTATCTTTTTGTACATATTTATATCATCCAATTTGACATGAATTACTTATGATAACCTTACATTTTGTTCACAATAATGTGACATTTGGTAACAGCTTTCGCCAAGGCCTGTGCCCGATGATGATTCAAATTCTAGACTTGCATTGATCCCTTATTGGACACGACACCTGCGAGCAATATAATGCATATGTCACATAATTGTCAATTAGTTCGAAAAGTCTGAAGACTACCCTTTCGGAACATTAATACATTTGGCACACGACTGTTGACTGTTTTCGGAACACACCCTTTAGTAACTAATTTAGTGGTGTGAGTGAGGTTTCTTAAAATGTTTCTCCTAGTTTCAAAACAAGGTATAAGCCTCCCTTAAAAATATAACCCTTGCACCATGTCAACTATAGGTCGGCTTAGCTAAGTAGCCATGCAGTTTGGCATCAATGCAAATTCTAGGAAATGTTTAGTTTAATTTAAGTGATTGGTAACAGTCTGTTGCAACACAACAAACCACCAGCCAACAAGCAGCTTTTAGGTTAACAGAATTTAAGTTTTGTTGTAAGCCTCCGAAATTGGAGGTTTAAATTGAGTTTGACATACAGTGCAACAAAAATAATAACTTAAAGTGGCCCTTAACCCTAAGCTTCACTTAAAATAGTCGGTGCAAGTGGCCATAGGATACCCACATCTAGCTGTGGGTGGAGTTTATTGAATTCAGACTTTAAACTCACCTGGAACCAACAACTAATGCAATAGAATGGATAAAACAAATAAATGAATAAAATGGAAACTGGTCAAGGCTACGTTCATAACAGTAGACAAGCATAGGAGAGAACATGGGTGTATTGGACATACAACGTTGTGGTGAAATCCATGATCACATGAGCATCTTTGGAATGGTGGAAAGAGGCTGAGTTGAGCTAGGATCTACGAAAACAACAACAAAATAAGCTACGAAAGCATTACTAGATTGACATAGCTCTTATGGTGAGGCAAAATGGAACTCTCAAGGCAACAAAACCCGAGCAGCGGATCAGATAACAAGAAAATGAAGGAAATATTGAAAAAACTATTCTCGAGATGAATCCCATGCATCACATGACTTTCATATATTTTTCCAGCACTAACTTTCAGATAATGATGAAGATCGAATGAAAAGTAGAGATGACAACATCAAGGGAAACCTGGGAAGATGATGTGTTGTAGAGACCATATATATTAAATATAAAATAAATATAAATAAATAAAAAAGCTACAAATCATTTTTGGTTTACATTAATACCTACGTAAAGAGTAAAATATGAGAACTCTTCAACATCTATCATTTTTTATAGATGGATTCAAGTCGATAAAATATTGATGAGTCATTGCATCATCTGCTGACATTCTACCCATTGGATTACACACTAATAACTGCTGAAGAAGATCCCTGCCTTTATTTCCTAATTTGGGAACTACCTAAAATATAATAAATAAAATTATTCTCATTTTTTTTCCAAATCCTTGAAAATTATCAGTTTTTACAAGAGACATACTCATATTTGGTTGATAAATTGGAAAAACTGGTGCCAAAATATACAGTAATGGGAGTACTACGGACAAATATTTCCGATTTTTAGGCGGGTGACTTTACATGAAACTAATCAGTTTTCAAAATCAATAATGAGATTTTCTTGAAGTCGAAATGTAAGTCTTTCAATAACCGAATCAGAAATCAAGTACCCAAGTATCGAGTTCGTTGTACTTGGTATAAAAGAGAATAATATTACTTTTATTGAATATACTTTGTATTTATTTCAAAAATACGCCCAATTTTATCAGCCAAAGTTAAATTACAGTATTGGAATATTAAAAAAGAAAACTTTCAAGAATCTTTGACCTATTTTTTAAGTCACTCTGTAGGTGTATTGAAAGAAAATGCTTATTTTGACTTCCAGAATAACAAACTTAAATTTAAATAAAATCTGTCCGAAATCCATAAGAAGTGTGAGATGTTCTTTAGTTGTATACACTGGTCCTCCTTCGCACCATAGGGGAAACTTTTTTATTATCAATTTTAAGAAAAAAACTTATTCCTCATAAAATGCTCCGCATGCTCTAAAACCTGAAATCAAATCATCGAATAGCAATTTTTCTCAGTGTTATACGAGTTTTGTCAAAAAATATGAATTTTACTCAAGAGTAAAGTACCTTTAAACTTGACAATATCGAAAAATAGTATGGAAAAAAGTTGATCAGAACTGAAAACTACTTTCAAATATGCAATTGCATCCATTTACATTGAAAAATAGGTTTTGTGCTTGTTTAATATTGTTTTTATTTTCTCAACCTTCGGATGCCGGAGGAGGGTACAAATGTACCCCACATACTGTTTTTGGGCGAATTTTTTGCATTTTGCTTAGAATCAAAAAATGCTGCTGAGTAATCCTCAGTTGGACCCTCATTTATCAGTACATATATCAAAAAACTGTTTTTTCTTATTTTTTTTAAATGAATGTGAAAATAATTAGGTGGGGTACATATTGTACAAGAATCGAGGGCAATCAAAAATCCATGGGAAGGTGTGTACTCCTAGAAAATATGACAAGAAGAGCAGAAGTAAGTGTGACAGATGCAGAAACTTTGTTTGTCCTGATCATCATGTAACTACGAAATCAAAAATTTGTTCAAAATGTAGTTTATTGGATCCAGAATTTTCTCATTAACTTCGTCATGTGAAATATTATTTTTGTTTTTCTTGATTATCTATATTTGTATCGAATATGCTATTAAAATTATATTCAAAAACAAATATTGCTTTTTTATTATTTAGATATAAGTAATAATGAAAATATATAATATTTTGAGAGTTGTAAGGCAAAAAAATGTGGGGTACACAATGTACCCTCTCCGGCATCCGAAGGTAATAACGCTACCATATGTGCGTATAACGCGCTATGATAGTTACTATCAAACATTCATTAGTTTGTCAGAGCATCCTATATTACTGGTAACTACAGTAAAATTAGCATTGTTATTGTATCTAGAAATACATTTCAAAAAAAATGACACTTTTTTCATATAAATGGATGAAATCGTATATTCGAACGTAGTTTTCAATTTTGATCAACGTTTATCTATAGCAATTTTCAATATTGTCAAATTTAAAGGTACTTGAAACGTTAACTTTGTTGGTTAACATTTCAGATAATAAAAATGTGCAATAATGACTTCAGAATGTTGATTTTTGGTGGAATAGTCTATATATATTACCTAAAAATATTTCATTCAAATATTTAATAAATTATTTCACTTTTATGATTTGTGGTGGAATAAACTAGTAGACCAAAAATCAATATTCAAGAGGTATTTCACCGCGAAATTTAAAATTTCGAATGGTCTTTAAATAAGGATGAGAAAGGTACCGGCAGGTCTTCTCTCATCGTCTGTTGACATAGCAAGTTGGAACTGTGCAGTAGTCCAAGTGATTATTTTAACTCCAATATACACAAAATCTAAAAGGCAGCCGTAACTTTTAAAGTTCCTATCTGGATTACTGGTATATGTTATTTTTCTTGTTACATTTATATTTTAAAAATTTCATAATTCAATATTAATATTCAATGAGTAATTTTTTTTGTACTAAATGGATACCCATTTTGGAACCCAAATGGTTATACCTTTCCTCTCCTATCTAGCTAAGTTTAATATTAGATATTTTTAGTTTAATATTATTGTTCCTTATTTTTTTTCAATTCAAATCATATTTTTGTTCAGGATGAATCCTTAGGTTCAATTTTTAAATTGTAACTATTGAGCTGGACAGATATCCTCGTGCAAAAATTTTTTTTTGTTATTTTTTTTTACTTATACCGAAATAATTATTGTAGCACAGTTTCCTGGACACATTTTCCAGGAACTCAGTAGTGGAATACCTATTATAGTTCCTGTGTGACAAACAAGTTCCTGTGTGACAAGCAGTTCCTATTTCGACAAAAAGTTTCCTGGAATACAAGTTCCAATGGAATAACAAGTTTTCTGAGTATAGTTTCCCTTGTACAGTTCCTACGATACAAGTTTTTTCTGGAATCGTAAAGTATCTTGGATACAGTTTCCTGTAGACATTCCATAGAACCACATCAATAGCTAAAGTTTCAACATCAACTGGGACTTCATCTTCATAAACATTTGTTTTAGGGTGTTAACTATTTTATATTTTTTTAATTGCTACTAACCCATTTTTTTGTAATTTCAATACTTTAATTATATACATTTTTTTACATTAGTTTTATTTATTATACAGAAACTTTAAGTTCTTTCTTTCTTTAAACAGATTAAAAGTTAGCTGACCTTTAGATTTGATTTTCTTTCTAATTTTCTTTTAGGAAAGAAAATTAGTGGCGCCCTAAAATTGCTTTCTCTTTTCTTTTCTAGTTTTGCTAAAAAAAAATTCTTTACACATCAATAAGGTAACAAAGCCCTGTGAACTGGCTTAGTTTACCTCCAAATTTATTGGTTAGTTAGGCAAGAACCTGCATTATTCACATTAACTTTTTTTTACGTCATTCTAAATCATAATTTCATCAGCGAAATTGAGCAACTTTTGTTTCATTGGCGTTCAACTCTATTAGTGTTTCATACTTTACCTTTTAGTTCATATTGAGAAACCTCGTATAATACTAAAAAAATTGATATCTGATAATTTCATTTTATATTTTAGACCATGCAGAACTTTTTATGAAGAATAAGTTTTTTTCCTAAAATTGATAATAAAAAAGTTTCCCATATGGTGCGAACTTAGTGGACACAGTGTACCTATAACAAAATAATTATAGCTCTTTTTTTTTAATTCACGAGCAAAATGCTAAACAAGTATTTGTTCAGTTATTTGAACACACAATTCACCAAACTAGCGTTGCATGTATTCTGTCATTTAGTATTCTTCGAAAGGAAAAAAAAATGTGAGTAATTTCATTTGACTAGAATTGTTTTTATAGTGTATAGTCACGCTCCAGGCTTTTAACAAGGAATGGAAATGGTTGATAACGTAATTATGAAAACGCGTCGTGCGTACTCGTATACACTACCTACCGGTAATTGCATTATCTCCGAAATTGACATCTAAAATTCATGAATGCCATCTCTGTAAGTGAAAAAGGGAAATAAAATATAGCGTTATGGCATGGATTTTTTTCTTCTGCCTTTGGATTTTCCCGTAGGAGTTGAGAGGCTGGGATATTTCATTTTTCATCGGCGTGTGGTCTTTGTGAAAATGCGAACGACGGCTTCTTTACTAACTTTTTTTTCGGTTATGTCCAATTTATTGATTTTAAGTTTACTTCAGTCACTATCAGTAGAAGCTTTAAAGTTTGAACATCAGATAAACTTTTGTTGCAAGGAACAAAATTGAATCTGTCGATAATTTTTGTGGTAAGTTGAGAGGAAATAAAAGTAGTTATAGCCGATTGCAACAACTTTTTTGAGGAATCTTTAAAATTCAAAAGACAAGTTTTCTCAACCTTCAAATTTCTGTACCATTTTTTTTCTATTTGCTCCTTCTTCCAAATCTTTTTTCCTAGAAATTACTAATAGGAAATATTTCTACGTTACCAATAGCAACGCTCATCATCCAAAAAAAAGTATAGGCATAAGAACAAAAGTAATAAGCAATGAGGTGTTAAACTTAACAAAAATTTGATGTTTTCTCAATAGTGGTAGCTAGTGGTGGACAAAATCATAATGGGAATCAATTATTTTCAATGTTTTCATTCTCATAACGTTTTTACGACGATTTGAAAATTCACCTTTTAGATAACTTGAATAGCTCGCTATTTATGTTGTGACTTACATAGCCTAAAAGAGAAGCTAGCTACATGAGGATTGCCATGAAATTCGAAAATAGTAATAATGAAATAAATCAAACACATTAAAAATATGGCTGACAACAACAAAAAACTTATAACTCTATTCAGCAACTAAATTGAAAAAAAAAGCGAAATTTACTAACAAATAACCTTTTTCTAATTTTGACATATAAAGTGACACTTTTTAAAACTGATTGACATTATGAAACGTCTTACTTTTTGTAACTAGTTGCATAAAGTAAAATTTTATGCAATTGGTGACGAAAAATGTATTTCAAAATTAGTGACAAAAAGAATTATTCTATTTATTAAACTGTTATAATACAAGTTAAAAACATAAATTATAAATTAATTAATTATTATAAATATTGATAACACAATTATTACAATTATTCAAATTAATTCCCGACGACATATTTTTTTCATTGCTCGAACTTGCTGTTATTTGGGAAGCGGCGCACATTGCATTAGATGTTTCACCAAATATTTCTTGCGCTATGTTTTTTATTATTCATGGAATTTTCAACATATCCCTTTAAAATATCAGCGCCACTGTCTGCTAGGAAAGTGGCAGAGCTACTTCTGAAGCAGTGGCCAGTATATAGAACAGGATTTGAAAGACCAAGAAATTGTGCAATAACTTTTGGTAGACTGCTAAATGTGTTAATTCCCACAGGATTTCTGGTACATTTTCCATTCGCATATTTTACAAAAAATCTGTTGTGTTTAAGAACCTGGGGACGTAACTTAATATATTTTCCTAATATTTCAACATGATTCGTATTTTCAATTTCTCCAGTGGTAGTTGCAAACTGACGTATAACTTTTGTTTTTGAAGGTGGGATATCAACACGAAAATGGCTTCCTTCGTCTATAACATTTTCAATTGAAAGAAATGTTAATTCTGCTTTTCTGCATGCTCCTGCCATTCCAATTATCATTGCAACCTTAGCCATTAAGTATTCTTTGTCATCAGCTTCCACTAAAAATTTGGCAAAATCTCCGCTTGCCTTTTAATATATGCTACCAAATTTGTATATTTTTTAATATCAATATTCCTTTTCAGATTTAGTTCAGACCTTAACATTGAGTAAAGTTTCCATAATGTGGAAACTTTTAGATCTTTCTTACCCTCAAAATATGCAAGTAAAACTTTCTCATTAACATGTTTAATTTTCTTCTCATCACACCACGTAACAAATTTTTCGTATGCCAAATTATAAACTGCCTTTGACTTTTTGGGAATTACTGATAATAGAGCATTACCTGCTGCCTCTTCAATACCGCTTGGTAGCTCTTCAGAACTTAAATCACTCATTTTTTAAAAATAAAACTAAAAATATATCAATCTCGCTAAAAACCTTCCGTCTAGACTTTTTAAAAAATGTAAATCTGACAACTAACATGAAGTAACAGCAACAAACTAAATTTATGTTTCCCAAATTTTCATTATATTAAATTTTATTTTTTAATTACTTTCTTCAAAATTAGAAAAATCTTGTATGCAATACGTTACGAAATGAAATTTAGGTGGTTCCCAGCATGTGAGAAAGTAATGGAATTATGTCATGGTTACTTCCGGGTAGAGGTTGGAAACAATATCCATGTGCAGTCAAAAGACTAACAGACTCTTACAACTCTGCTCGTATAGAACAAGAAAAAATGCAAGATATTTCGGACACGGAGGATGAGTCACAATTAAGCAGCAATACTGATCGACGCTATTGCAGCTCTGTGACACCAGATTTTAATCAACTCTTTAACTTTTAACTAATTTCCGAAAAGACCTACTGTAAATAAGCACTTCGTTCTTCTAACAAGTTCGAACACAACTAAATAGTTTTAACGGTTTCGAAAATATTCATAAGGTCATATCTTATGTTTATAAGCTTATTACAGAACTTGAAGGTTTGTATTTGTTTTAAAAAAATGCCTTTTGGTTTTGTAATAGCCTTTTACAAGTTCTAAGAGCATATACCGTGATTACCGTGAAAGGTTAAAAAATGGGTAATCGTAAGACCTCTAAGCAAAGTCTATATATTCCAATTGGAATATATAGACTCTGCTCTAAGTATTATACAAGAGTTTAAGCTGCTGAAAATGGGTTATTTGTATAACCTTTTTAAAACTTCAAAGCCATGGAACCAATAGGTTGTAAAGTGAGTGCAGAATTATTTTATTTTAACCTTCTGCAAATGGCCTTTCCGTATTATTAAGAACTATGTAGTTCTAAGAATATAAAGCAATATTTAAAGCTCAAAAACGACTATTCAGCAAACTCAAAACTACAATATGACCTTTCAAGGATTATAAAGAAATTTTCTGAGCCATCATCTGAGAAAAATGCTACTTGGGATAGGACCACAATTCTGTCAACTTCTTTAAAATCGGTATAAATGAAGTTAGGTTATATTGCCTCAATAGTGAATGGGGAGTTATTTAAATTTAATTCCAATGTATGTTTTTACGGTAATACGATTATTTTATAAATTTTACTCTTACCATTATTATTTTTGTTTGACGTATTTACATTTTTTTATCGTCAACCGTCAGTAAAGCCGGCAATTATCAGATTGATTTCCGGAAGTAAACAAACAGTTTACCTTCCTTTACTTTACCTGCCGCAAATGCGACTTTGACATTACTCGAAAATCATCATCTGTCAGTGTCACGCTTCTCCCTATTACAGCTCCATAATAGTTTGCTTGCGATTTATTTATAACAAATTATTGTTGGAACTCTTTTGACTTCAGGAATCAACTTTTTCAGGGTGTACCTTCAATTTAAATATAACAAATAATAAGTAGATTTGTTCTATAGGTGCTGCTCACTTTGTCATAATAAAATGCAATGAAATATACCCCAGTTCTTTATATTCAGAATTCTGAGCAGTTGGCGATAAAATTTTGTATGCACCACGTCAGTAAAGTGTCTTTATCGGACTCGCCTGTTATTCGCCTCGCTTCGCCTCGCTTCGCTCGTCTCATAATTTCAGACTCGTCCGATAAAGAATCACTTTACTGCCTTGGTACATAAATAACTATTTGTTAGTGTTAGATATTTTACATGAATTAATAGAATGACAGGCAAATACACACACATAGTATATAATAACATCACAATGAGCTTCACAGCAACAGTAACTAATTGTAGTCTGTTTATATTCTTTTCCAGCAGCCTCAAATCATAAATTTTATTCAAAATTTACTGGAGACACAGTTACAAACATTTTACGAGGCGTTGTAACTGTTGTGTTTGTGCAGTATGATACAAAACAAGATTTATATGCTACTGAAAATATTCTAACTTCAAAAATTGTGGAGAAAAAGTAACTGAAAAATATTAACACAACGCTTCCATTGTTTTATAATATTGAAACGTCAACCTCGTATAAAATGTAAACAAAAATGAAGATGGCACTCATATTATAGACTTTGGCCGTTCTTCAAACTTGAAATTTCGGTTGGCCTCTTTGTAACTGGCTGTTAGTTGATAAAATATATAATCAAGGGGCTTACTTCATCTTTAGGTTTGTGTTTTATCTGAAGTGATAGTTGCAAACAATTAGGGATTCTTAATTTCCAGTTTTCTTTTGAAATATTCGATTTAAAAAATTTTCAGTACGCAATCTCTTTATAATCTTACTGCAATTAATAAAATTCGATTTTGTTGACAAATTTTCTTCGAATGAAAGCGATAAAAGTCATTCAATTCATGGTCGTTTTAACTGGCTGTCATCACGTCACGCTTTAGATTTGCTAATAGGAGCTGTGACTGATTGTGATTTGTTTGTATCAGTGAAAAAGTAACTGTTTTTGAAATATCACGCACAGCTAGTTGGAGTTGAACCTTATGTGTTTTGGCATGTGCTGTTAGTCATTCAGTAGAAGAAACTGGGGTTGTAACCCAAAAATCCTAAGCTGGATGTACACTGCCATAGTTAGACCACTTATGGAACCATTGCGTGGAGTAGTAGAACTAGCCTATTGACGACGAGAGAAAAAAAAACCTCCCCAAAATTTAAAGACTAGCCTGTATATGCATTACAGGAGCAATGAAAACATGCCCAACGGCAGCCATGGAAGTGATTCTCAACCTCACCCCACTACATGTGGTGGTGGAAAGCGTTGCAGAAAGAACAAGATACAGACTGAGTAGAGAGGGAATCATTAAATAAAACCACCTCCTCACTTCTTAGAAATCAGACAACCTGGGACATGCCACAAGACGGTATGATGAAAAAGTATAAGTTTTCAAAGAAATTCGTTACGGAAATGAGCAACAAGAAGGAATGGGATTAAATACCATTACCAGACTTGGAAAGAATGCCATTCAATGGTACACAGACGGCTCAAAAGCAATAGAAGGAACTGGGATAGGAGTGTTCGGGCCAGGAACCAAACACTCTGAAAGCTTGGGAAAAACCCCAAGTATCTTTCAAGCGGAAATCCACGCCATAAGAAAGTGCGCCCAGTTCAATATTGAGAAAGGATACAGAAGACAGAGGATTATCATAATGTCGGATAGTCAAGCAGCCATTAAGGCACTGAGCTCTTGTGTAATCAGTTCCAAAATGGTGTGGGACAAACTCAATGAACTAGGCGAGAACAACATAGTCACCTTACTATGGATTCCAGGACACACTGGAATAGAAGGAAATGAAATAGCAGATGAACTAGCAAAGAGGGGGACTGAAATACCTTTCTGGGGGCTTTCTGGGGGCCTGAACCCTTTTGCGGAATCAGCCCCAATGTAATATTGGAAGAAATAAGTAAAGCCGAAAAAAAGAAAAGATCTGACCATTGGAAAGATCTAGTAGGGCTTATACAATCAAAGACTCTTCTGGGTGACTACAACCTGTTGAGATCAAAAGAATGCATAAGTCAAAGTAAAACTGCGCTTGGAGTTTTAACAGGGATCCTAACGGGACATTGTCTCCTGAATGGGCACCTGAAAAAGCTCAAAATAGTGGAGGAAGAAGAATGCAGATTTTGTGGAATGGAAGAAGAAACCTCCATCCACATACTTTCCAACTGCTCAGCACTCCAGAATCCTAGAGCTCAGCACCTAAGAGATTACTGGATAGAAGAGGAAGATTTACCTAAGTTGAAGCCTGCAGATATCCTAAAATTCCTCCGGAAGATAGGACTAAAGGAAATACTAGTTTCTAAGAAACTGAGTAGAAGTAAGGAGGCACAATAGATCTCAGTAAATGTCACCCCAAAATACATACATACATACATACAAAGTAAGTTGGTTGTCAAACAGACTTTGTAGAACAATGTCAATGTAATATATCAATTTTATTAAAATAAATACTTCACAAATAACTCATGGCGCAATAAATTGTCTCTGGTAGCAATATCACCAATCACAACTTCATATTACCACCAACCTGATTTCTATGAAGTGCTTTTTCCTTCTTCTGGAAGTTGACGTTCAGTATATGGTAATTTTATCTTTTATGATTGATGTACCTACGGAAGATGTCAGACGACGTCTTCTCGAACCAAATTCGGAAATTTTCCAGCCAGGAGTGTATTTTTTGTTCAACTTCCCCTCCAATTAAAATTGATTCACTCATTTACAGTTCTTTTCACGATATAAGAAACTGACTTGACTTGACTTAGGCTTGGAATCCAATAAAACCATAGAACTTATCGGATATACCGTGCAGAGCCGCACTATACCTGATGAAAAAGAGTAAGAAATAGTAACAAGTAAATCATAATAAGAATGACCCAGAAGTATTAGAGAATAATTTATTATTCGCAAACAAATTAAATACGACCCAGCTACGGCTAATACTTTCATGACACTATTGCATGTCATTATCCCATCTCAGCTCAGGTCAGTTTCTTAGATAATGGAAAGAACTATACCTCCTTATGAATTATAATTTTTTAAATGGTAATGGAACATTCAAGGAAAATAGCAGGTAAAACGAAATGGGTCAAATTAAGAAATCAGTAGCATAACTAATCAAGACCCAATAATATCAAATATTAAAAAGAAACAACTGAACTGGTTTGGCCACCTAGTTAGAATGAAGCAAGATAGAATAGCGAGAAAAGTAATGGAAATGGGAATATCAAGAAAAAGACAAAGAGGAAGATCCAGGAGGAAATGGATAGACCAAATTGAAGAAGATGGAAATCACAAAAGAAAAACATTGGGAAAGATAAAGGCATTAGCCAGGGACGGAAAATAATGGAAAAAATGGGTACAGGTAGAACTCCAATCCGACGCCTGAGTAGGCAAAAGAATAAGAGAAACAAAGAAAGAACATGCACTCGAGGCATTTTTCGCAGCACTTTTTCCATGCCGATTAAAGTATCTTCAAAATACACATACATCAGCGTTGTATGGCGGATGATTTATCAATCCCACGTATTGAGCAGATATCCGAGTTGATATTACTGTGTTGAAGAAGTTTCCTTCTTTGTCGATTCTCCCAAATTCATTCATTATACCCTATCTCATAACTGTTTGCTTGGAAATCCTCATATTACCAGCAACGTATGGTATGCTCTTATTCACATGAAACAATGAAATTTCCGCTATGGTTTATGTCTATTGGTTTTACGAACACAATATAAATGTTATATTTGTTTTCAATCAATCACACTTTATTTCATTTAGAAAAGGAATCCACGTCAACTAAAAACTATTAAAATCTGGTCTGGTTTATTGCACGTATATATTATACAGTTTAAACGTGTTTTATTAGAACACGAACTAATTTACCGGAAGGTTGGCAATTACTTTATGTCTGGTGCATAGTCATAAACGTGGTGGAAAAATTGCGGATAATAAATTCTTACTGGAAAATTCTGTAGAAATTGTACATAACATAAAGTAAGTTTTTTTTTATTATTTGTTTGTAGCCTATTACATTTAATTTGCTGCATAGCATGGAAACGTAAACTTAAATTAGATTGCATGCAGCATTCTGATTTGTAACTTCTTAATTATTGCATTTAGAATATGTCAAAGACTTTCCCAAATATCAAAGGAACATGAACATGGATATTAATTAAGCGGTACAGGATATTTCCAAACTAGGAAATTGGATTATTATTTATTGAATGTATGACTAAAAGTTTCTAAGTGCATCAGTATGCCATTGCATACTATTTATTATAATTCATACAAATAAAAACTAAGTATGTATGTACCGGGTGTCTAATTAAGAGATGTAACCCGCTCAATCTGAATATGTATAATCATTAGATCATTTGCTGCAGACAACCAATGTTGCAATTGAAACCAGGATTGTGTTTAATATACCGTACAAAATACAAATAAAACAGAACACAGAGTCAGATGCTTAAAATGCAATACGCATATATACATATGGCTCAAAAATGAAAGAAGGCCCAGGATGTGGAGTTTACCCCAGAGCACTAAGCACAAGGATTGAGTGGGGAATGGGACACAATACCAGCGTGGTCCAAACAGAACTGGCTGATATTTCAGTTGCCGCAAAAGAACTAACCAGAAAAGGAATTTCTGGCAAAAAAATAATAATCTGCACTGATAGTAGACAAGCCGTATTAGCCTTGAACAGACAACGTGTTATATCGGGGCTAGTACTAGAGTGCCACCAAGATCTAACGCCTCGGTAGATAACAATATTATCCTGAGGTGGGTTAAAGGGCACGACAGGAATAAAGGTAGTCGCATTGCCGATTATTTAGCCAGGGAAGCAGATGGACTAAAAATTTTAGGACCCAGTGAAACCTACGGCCTAACGACTTCGACAATTGCGGAACTAGCCAAACGTTATACCCATGCTCAATCCCTTAAGATATGGGATGGTATCAAAGGATGTAGTCTTACTAGGATCACCCTGGGCGACCCTGGGAAGCTGGCGCCGGAGAAATATTTGACGATAACCAGGAAAACCCTACGTTTAACAGTAGGATTTCTGAACCAAGATCAAAATTTATAAAGCCGCAATTCGACCAGTAATAACATATGCCGGAGAAAATATGAGACTAACTGATAAAGACGAAGGAAATCTCAGAGTTCTAGAGAGGAAAATCATGAGGAGTATAATAGGCCCAAAACATATTCCGAATGAAGGGTAGGTACAGAAGGCTATATAACTACGAAATAGATCAATACATGAATGGTGAAGATATAGTCAGACATATAAAGGCACAACGACTAGGATGGTATGGGCATCTTCGAAGAAGGAATGAGGACGATCCAATAAGGAAAATCGCTGACTGGAAGCCTGCAATCCAAAGACCAAGGGGACGTCCCAAACAACAGGAGTGCCGGCCTATATATATATATTTCTGACTGGTCACTGTCAACTAACGAAACACCTCCATACTATGGGGCTAGTGGACACACCTTTATGCAGGATGTGTGAACAGGAAGATGAAACTGTCAAGAACAGGATGGACGATGACCTAGGAGGACAACTTCTCGGGAGGATGTACAATGGGTCACATGTGGCCCAAGAGCTGTGAGCCTACACTTGTGATGCCTTTTGGCCGAAATATTATTTATTAATTATTTAAATTATCATTATGGTATTATTATGATTAAAGACATAAATTCCCTTGAATCTAACGTCGATATAGCATGAATCGTTTACATATATGAAAACAGAAAGGTCTCACGTATGATATCAAGTTCAGAGTGTGTAAACATAATTGTTTATGTTTACAAAACGGTGAACTTGACTCGTCGTATAAATATGTTAAACGAAAGTGTTTTAACATTCATTCTAATTCATTCTGATTCATTCTAAATTATTCTAAATGTAGTCTATTCATCGTAATCCTTTTTAATTAAGATTCTAATTAATACTAGTAATAAGTGAGTTAATGTATAATAGTAAAGTAAGGTAATAAAGAGAACATGTCCCGATGATTCCAGTAGTTGTTTTATTCCTGTGAGACGACACACCAAGTGACCGGCAACACCACCTAGTCAGAGGCCCTTCCACACTTCTAATGCACCAAGTATCCATAGTAGGATACACACATTACACACTCACGAATAGATCATTTGCTCCAGTAATGTTTCCTCTGTCTTGTGAAATAACTGGTAGGGGTGAGTGGGAAAGCTGAATCAATAAAACTGTTATAACTCTAGTTCCACTTTATGGATTTTCTTGATTAGAATTTAAGTGTCTGGACAACTACGGCCATTGGCACTATACAAAATACATAACATACCCAAATACACCATCTTTAACATAAAATAAGTAGTCATGTTAGTTAATGTCTTGTGGTAGAGGTTAACTGTTTGAGGAATTTCAATATCTTTGGAATGTCAGTTTAAAAGTTCTTTCAAGTTCGGTTTTAGGTCTTATATGTATCGGTGTAATCCTGACTGTTGGTAAGAATATGCTTAACACTTAAAGCACTATTGCAGTAACGGCAGACTGTAAGGTTTTCAGAAGACATCAAGTAACCGTGTGTATATCTGGTATGGTTGATCCCCAATCGTCCAATGACAGCAGCTTCTCTCCTGGTTAAGAAGTCGAGGGAGAGACAGCGAGTGTATCTAGTTAAGGGCTCTTTTGAACTATTGGATGGTCAGTAAAGATAGGATTAAGTGAATAAATTGAGGAAAATGAATCGGTATATCATTTAAAATGGAATTCGATGCCTAATAAAATCATTCATTTAATCATTTACTTGAAGAAGGATGGACTTTAAAAAAAATCTATTGCCCATCTTCTTCTCCCATTACTTGAGAATACCGACCTTTCAATGACCACTCCGCTCCCCCAACCTCATATCCCTCCTTGGACTAAACAACTTCCTCTATTCAATACCTCCCATAACAAGTTCAATAAACATGAATCGCCCAACATACTTATAAAGAAAGCATTTTTGGAAATATTAGAAAAAACATCATATGATGTAGTTCTCTACACAGACGCCTCAAAAACTTCTTTTGGTGTTGGCTGCTCCGTCACAACCAACCACGAACTAATAGGCTCCTATCGGTTGCCCTCAACATGTAGCGTTCACACTGGTGAGTTGTATAGCATCTTCCAAGCTTTCAAGCAAATCTCTTCTCCTGTCAAGCGCGTCGCCATTTGTACCGATTCACTTTCCTCAATTTAATTAACTCAATACTATCTTTACTGACCATCCAATAGTTCAAAACATCCATGACATCTATCAAACTTGTGATGTAACAGTCTGTCTTATCTGGCTCCCATCTCACATTGGAATTACTGGCAATGAAAACGCTGACCACCATGCTAAAGAAGCCTCTTCTTCCATCACCACAACAACTATTTCTTCAAAAAGTCCGTCAAGGAGTCCTGGCAAAATTTTTGGCACAACAGCAAAACAGCCCTTTACGATATACAACCATTAATCGGCTGTCTCTCCCTCGATTTATTAACCAGGAGAGAAGCTGCTGTCATTAGACGATTGCGGATCAACCATACACACATGGTTACTTGATGTCTTCTGAAAACCTTCCCGTCTGCCGTCACTGCAATAGTGCTTAAACCGTCAAACATATTCTCACAGACTGCCAGGAATACACCATTACATACAAGCGCCTAGACCTAAGATCAAACCTGAGAGAGCTTTTAAACTGCACCGCTGAAATCCCAAAGACATTGAAATTCCTCAAATCAACTAACCTCTACCACAAAATATAAACCTATTGATATTTTACCGAGTATTTTACATATTTTATGTTTTAAGATAGTGTATGTATTTATAATATGTTCTTTTGTCTTTGTACAGTGCCAATGGCCATAGTTGTCGAGGCACTTAAATTATAATAAAAAAAAATAAAAAATAAAAAAATAAGAGCCGCATATTAAAATATATTTCCCAAGCGATGATACGAGAAAAAATGGGTAAATAGTATTTTAACAGTCATTATCTCATTTGACTTTCATTTTTAATAGTTGACAGATTCTCATTAAACAACCCAAATTTAACCGATCAAATACAAACCTCAAAAAACTCCTGTTTTATTAAAACTGACAAAAATTTTGACTTTCATCCAGCACATCCTGATGACAATCACAATAATCCAGTCTTTCATCGTAATCTTTAGCTTTTAATCCTAGATACACGATACCGATAAAACCGATTCCTTTTTAAAATAGTGAGCATAATACCCAGAAATCCCGAACTGGCAAGCTAGTTTTTTACACTAACTGTGGATCTACAGCAATGTATCATGGAACATTTTTATTATTCCTGGATTAATATTTTCATCCTAATTTTTTATACACTCCTATGGAAGAACTATTGAAAACATATTGGTATAGTTCTCTTCACGATTTAAGAAGCTGACTTGACCTAGGCTTTAAATGCAATAAAACCATACAACTTTTCGTCTTCACCGTACAGAGCAGTACTATTATCTTATTATTATTATCTTATAGAGTTTTCAGGTAATAACTTATTATTCTCCAACAAAATAATCACGACCCTGTCACGGCTAATAGTTTTATGGTTTTACTGCATGTCATTATCCCATCTCAGGTCAGGTCAGTTTCTTAGATCTTGAAAAGAACTATAACATCAAATGAAATGAGTATATTTATAGTCATTTTGTAGGTTGTATGTTTTTAATTGTTTGATAAATTTTATTTTATTTCCAATTGAGTATTCACCATCCATATCTAAAATACACATATGTCCAAAAGTTTGGAATATTGGAATATTTCAGTTTTTTTTTGATTTTCATAAAAAAAATTTCTGAAAAATTAAACATCATTTTGCTACAAGTACCACCAATACCAAACAACTCCCAAAGACAGATAAACAATATGCAAAAAATGATTTATTCTTTTGGAGTGAAAAATTTACAATGTACCACTTACATTTAAAATTAAATTAGCCTATTCTTCACGAGCAGCATCTTTAAGTTCTCCTAGTGTAATACGGGGATTGTCTCACTTCTTAATGCGTGTTTTGAGAATGTCCCAGGTATGTTCAATGACGTTCATGTCAGGGAAATTCGAGAGCCACCATATTGTGGATATTACTTCTCCTTCCAGAAAATTTTGTACTGCTGTTGTTCGATGCGAAGGTGCGTTGTCATGTATAAACACAAATCTTTCACCTACTGCCCCTCGGAATAGACGCACGACAAGATTTAAAACATATACAGAAATTCTCCTCTCTACTCTCCTCTCCAGAACCAGTAGAGGCGTCCGTGTGCCACTCATAATACCACCCCAAACCATAATACTTTCTCCTTCAAATGGGACACGCGGTTGGGCTGTTTCTAGTCGGGCTTATCATCCTGAGGCCCTCCAAACTAGTGTTCTTCGCGAATCAGAAACCAAGCCAATTTCCAATTCATCAGAGAACATCACGTTATTCCAGCTAGGACCCTGGTGTAACATTTCTCGAGCCCATTGCAACCTTACAATTTTGCGTTGATAGGTTAGTTTGGGAACATGTAAGGGTCTTCTACGATACAAATTTGCTGCAATCAGTCTGCGTGTTAATGCTTGCCGTGAAGTATTCAGTCCTTCAAGCCTAACAATTTCTCTGGAAATCATCTTACCACTTGTAAGATGCCAGACGATTTCTTCGAGCTATCAATGTTATCTGCCGATCTTGTGTTGCTGTTTCGGTTTCTGCCACTTCTGGGGCGATCCTTCACGTCATTTGTGCCTTGGAATTTTTTTTTAATTTTCGATACAGCACTCTGAGTAACGCCAATGGTATTGGCGATATCACTTTTAATAAAGCCCTGTTGTAACAATGCAATTACTCTGGATCTGTCGAAATGAGATATCATGTTTCTAGGCATTTTTAAACGGCTCGAATGAAATAATGGTTAAATACTAAAATCAGTTTAATGTGACCAAATTGCTACAAAAATGAATCAAATTTTTGATAATTTTCATTAAAAAACGCTCTAGAATAAATATCAACAATAGTCTTTAAACCACCATAGACGTAGATATTATATTATACAGTGTGTAAAAGCCAAATGGAATAAATTCATTATTTCGG